>ML313640.1:0-31077 GCA_005239505.1 Nicotiana paniculata
CTAATCATTTTGATCTTTTTATTCAATTAATTCTCTACTTCATTCTTGTATTGCTTAAATGCTCCAATTGCTTCATCCTTACTATTAAGCAAATAAACATAACTATCGAGTGCAATCATCAATAAAAGTAATAAAATACTTTTTTCCACATCGAGATGGTGTCGACTTCATATCGCAAATATCAATATGAATTAAGTATAAAGGATTTGAATTCCTTTCAACAGGCTTATAAATATGTTTTACAAACTTAGATTCAACACATATTTGACATTTTGATTTATTACACTCGAATTTAGGCAATACTTCTAAATTAATTAACTTCCGCAAGGTTTTATAATTGACATGTCCTAAACGAAGAAGCTGACATTTTATTCATAGTATCAACAACCATTACATTGAGTTTGAAAAGGCCCTCCGTGAGGTAGCCTTTTCCAACGTACATTTCATTCTTGCTTACAACAACTTTATCAGAAATAAATACACATTTGAATCCATTCTTCACTAGTAAAGAAGTAGAAACTAAATTCTTCCTAATAGTAGGAACATGAAGAACGTTGTTGAGCGTTAACACCTTGTCGGAGGTCATCTTTAGGAAAATCTTCCCATAACCTTGAATCTTGGCTATTGAGTTATTTCCCATGGAAATCTCTTCTTCGGGACCACCAGTAGAGTAAGTCGCAAATGCTTCTTTGACAGCACAAACATGTCGAGTGGCTCCGGAGTCAATCCACCACTCCTTCGGATTTCCAACTAAGTTGCATTCCGAAAGCATTGCACAAAGATCATCAATGTCATCATTCTTCTCCACTATGTTGGCCTGTCCCTTCTTCTTATCCTTTCTCGGGAAGCGACAATCAGGGGATTTGTGACCAACTCTTCCACAATTGTGGCAGTTGCCCTTGAATTTCTTTTTGTTCTGCTCCTTAGTCTGTCCAGAAGATCTCTTCCTCTTCTTACTTTTTGGAGCAGTTTCTTCAACGATATTAGCTCCCATGATCGTTGAATTTCCACGAGACTTCTTCTCGGCTGTTTAGTTGTCTTCCTCAATCTTGAGACGAATCACAAGATCTTCCAACTTCATTTCTTTGCGCTTGTTCTTGAGATAGTTCTTGAAATCTCTCCACGAAGGAGGCAACTTTTCAATCATGTAGCCACTTGAAATGTTTCATTCACGACCATACCTTCAGCAATAAGATCATGAAAAATAAGTTGAAATTCCTGAACTTGGGTTCCCACAGTTTCGCTGTGTATCATTTTATAGTCTAGAAACTTGGCAACCATGAACTTCTTCAAGCATGCATCTTCTGTCTTGTACTTCTTCTCAAGTGCGTCCCATAATTCTTTCGAAATATTTATCGCACTGTACACATTGTATAAGTCATCCTCTAAAGCACTTAAAATATAGCCTTTTCAAAGAAAATCTGCCTGCTTCCACGCCTCAATAATCATGAACTTCTCATTTTCCGACATGTCCGTAGCAGGCACTGGAGGCTCTTCACTAGTGAATTTCTGCATACCAAGTGTGGTAAGCCAGAAGAACACCATTTGCTGCCATCCTTTGAAGTTGGCTCTAGAAAATTTCTCCGGCTTTTCTACCGGTGGAACAGCAGTCCGGCTTGACGAGGCTATCGTCGTTGCCGCAGCAGCCGCAGAAGAATTTCCGTTATCAATTGCCATTTCTCACTGTCAACAACAGAAGAGTTCAATCAATGGAAAACCCAAAACAGTAAACAATACTGTAATTAACGATAAACAATATGTATATTAAATAAAAACTGAAGTTTTTTTATTTTTTTATATACTGTTTCAATGAAAACGATGAAGTTTTTATGTTCTTCAAATCGTTTTTCTGAATTTCAAAACTCTGATGAAGTTTTTATATCTTCAAATCAGAATAATAAAATTCAGACGGAGTAAAAAACACAAAGATTTTTAATCTCCACAACAGAATACAGAATATAATAAAAAATATAATTTCCTGATTGTTATTAATCTGTATTGCTGTAAAATAAACTAAAAATACTAAAGTTTCTGAAAAATACAGAAACAGAAAGTTAGTAGAACAAGAACGTCAAAAATGAATTCTAAAAACAGTGTATGAAAAAATCGAGCCCACTGAATACACAGTGTGCCCTTAAGAAAATTATTCCCCTCAAGTACCCAAGGTTTTGGAATATATCCTTCCAGGATAGAGCGATTTAACTCACCGAAGTGTTGGTACCAAAAACGCCGGTGAACAACGAACCACTCGAAGGCTGTAAAACACACTGAAATATTTTGTGCAGAAGAAGAAGAAGAAGAAGATCAAAAAATTTAGTAAGTAAAAATTCTGGGATTCAAGGTATATTTATAGCCAATTTCGTACTGTTTCTGAAAAGGTTTTGCAACCTTTCAGAACAGCCATAGCTGTTGGAACAGGTGTGAATCCTTTCAGAACATTTCCGGATTTGAATTTTTTTCATTAATTAATTAAATTAATCAATCAATCTTTGACCAAATCCGAACCGAAGCTGAGTCGAGCGACGATGACGACGACAACGCGAAGCTTGCCTTCTTCTCAACTCTTTAAGATCTAGAAGAAGAGCTTCTCTATATATACACATAGATTTTCTTTCTTTCTTCCAATGAGGGACAAAGTGCACTAATTCAAAATTTCACTTCCCTCCATTTCTTTTCCCACCATTTTCCACTCACTCTCTTTAAGCTACACCAAACTTAAAATTAAGCTACACTAAGCTTAAAGACTAACATATACTAGTCCCAAGGTACGCGTGTACCCTATCTCGATAAATATAATCTTTTTTTCAAAAATCACATAAATGTTATAGTAAAAAATTGAAATTTGAGTTTTAAACTGAAAATGTGCACTAACATGATAAGGACTCCATACAATCCAGCATCTTTCCCAAGTCACTTGAAATGAGACTTTCAGCTTCAATCTTTTGATTTGGGCCCAAAAAAAAAAAAAAAAAAAAGAGGAAGACGAAGAAGAAGTTATATTTAAAAGATTTTATGGTATATACGTTGAGACTATCAAGACTATTGGGGTACTTTAACTGGTTACAGTAGGCTAATCTCTTATCTATATCAAAAGTTTTAGAATAATTTTGACCTTATTCTTCGTATTATTCAGGAAGAAACTTAAAGACTCCTAAATATAGATGGAGTTGAAAGTGAATGAAACTTTCTTGGTATAAATTAAAAGTAAATGAAATTCTAGAACTAAAAGGAAATAAACAATTAATATGTATAAATAGAAATGACTATTCATAAATAATAGGAAATTAACTAATTAACTATTCCTAAATTTTAGGAAAATAATAAAAATGACTATTTTGTCTAGTGTGAACTCTACTTAAAAGGATAAAAAAGACGAACGATATTTTGCTAAGGGCTTTGTGCTTTTAATATAAAATATAGTATAGATAGATAGATATAGATATTAGATAGATAAATCATTTGTTAAAAAAACTCGCTTCTTATTACTCTTTCCAATAAATAAATTTCAATACCCAAGTAATTATAATCCAAATTGTTGTGCTTCCTGAAAACAAAGATGTAGTGCTTCACCTTTTAACTTCATTTGCTTTTAGCCTGTTTTAGCTGCTATCGTCCATAGTTTATGAATAAACTGCCTTATAGCCTATCATGTTTTCAAGAACTATGTTTTGATTCGTTGGGTAAAGAAAATAGTAATTTTAGTCTATGCTTACCTGGCAATAATGTAATTGACGTTGGCAAAAATGCGTGTTAATCACACCTATGAAGCGCGTGCGGCGTGTATATGATGAATATGAAAATTTTCTAAAATTACAAATAATAAGTAAATGAAAGAAAAGCAAATAAAAAGAAAATGAAGAAGAAGAAAAAAAGCTCCTTTCCAGCTACTTGGGACCCTCCCCCACCTTCCTTTTCTCTTTCCCCGCCATTCCCCCTCATTGCTTCATCTACTTCAATTCCTTTTCTCCAAATTTTCCTCTTTCCCCTTCATCTTATTATATACGGTCGAAATCAGGTAAGCCCGATTTCGTGAGGTCGAAGAGCCACTCCGAGCCCGAGTTTGAACTAGGTCAAGCGAGATCAATAGATCGAGCTCGAACCCGACGATGGATCGCAAGGATCGAGGAACGAAGCACACGATACTAGGGCCGAGTATGACCTACCTCAAAATAGTGCCATTATGAGTTTATAATAGAATGGGCGAGATTCCCGCAATGGCACAAAGCTCAAGGCGTAAATCCCGAAACAGATTTGTACGAATTCGTACAAGGCGGTTAGACAACTATACAAATTAGATTCCTTTTCAGGAATAAGAATGTACCTTATTTGGGACTCCCCTATTGTATAAAGAGGAACCCATTCATTTGTAAAGATCATCAATCATTGGCAAAGAATATACACTCTTACTTTTGTGCTCATCAGAATTGTTCTTTAGCTTTATAATATTCTCTTTACTTTACTTTACTTTACTTTACTTTACTGTTCATCCGAGTCCATCCCGAGGTTATCTTGGCTCTAGGTCGTGGCCTGCTGATACGTTAGTTTGATCTATCTTGCTCACTTAACTCATATATTTATCTTATTGTCTTCAATTAGTATTGGACAAATCACATATCTTTAAGACCTCATTATAAGTTTAATTGTTATTCAAATTTTAGGGTAAACAGTTTGGCGCCCACTGTAGGGCTAAAGATAATAGTGATTATTCCAATGCTGATTTTCATAACACACGTTATTTTCACACTTGTTTCTTGTCAAAGATTCTTTGTTTTCAGGTTGAAATATGTCAAACTTGCAAAACACACTCGTACACGGCAGTGATGTCTCGCATTTCATGGGGAAAATGATAATGTAGTTGCTTCAGGGGCCGGTGTACCACCGCTTAACCCCGGGGTAGTGCCGATTGCAGAGCCGGTCGATGTTGGCTCGCGTGTCGCTCTAAATGCGGACTTGGGTGCAGACATCGGAGGAAGTGTGTAGGTAGGTCTGGACTGGTGGTCAAGGAACACAGGGTCTAGGAGATGGGGGAGTTAGCCTCCAAGTGATCTTCGAAATGCTACAAGCTCAGCAGATTGCTATCGCTCAGCTTCAAAGTCAACAAAAAACTCCGAGCGTGGTTGAGCCAGAAACCACTCACCGTACTGAACCGGTGCCAGAAAGGTCGAATGGAATTAGATCAGTGACTGACCCTACAATCATGAAAATGCTCGAAGAACTCACCGAAATGATCGAATAAGGAGAAAAGAGGATAGAAGATAATGATAAAAAGGTGGAGACGTCAACTCCCGGTTCGATCAAATACCAGGGGTGCCTCGGATCTTAAAGGGTTTGGATTCCAAAAAGTTCGTGCAAAAAACTTTTCCCCCGAGCGCGGCCCCGATGCCTATCCCAAAGAAGTTCCGCATGCTGGACATTCCTAAATACAACGGGACCACCGATCCTAACGAGCACATCACTACATACACATGCGGTATAAAGGGAAATGACTTAGAGGACGATGAGATCGAGTCCGTTTTGCTAAAAAAAATTGGGGAAACTTTATCTAAGGGAGCAATGATTTGGTATCACAAATTGCCCTCGAAATCTATCGGTTCATTCACCATGTTGGCAGATTCATTTGTAAAGGCACACACTGGTGCTATAAAGGTTGCAACGAGAAAATCGGACGTTTTCAAGATTAAACAAAGGGATAACGAAATGTTGAGGGAGTTCGTGTCCCGATTTCAGATGGAGCGAATGGAGTTATCGCCAGTCTCCGATGATTGGGCCGTTCAACCTTTCACACAAGGGTTGAATGAGCGAAGTTCGATAGCATCACGACAGTTGAAGCAAAATCTGGTTAAATACCCCGCTGTTACATGGGCGGACGTGCATAATCGCTACCAATCAAAGATCAGGGTCGAGGACGACCAGTTGGGAGCCCCTCGGGGTCAGTTCACCCGAACATGTCGGCGATAAAGGCTTCGAGGGATATTGATAGAGAAACGAGGTCAAACAGAGAATGGTACCAACCATATGTCTCAGATCGAAGAAGCAGTGGTTTGAGACACAATCCCCCCAGAATGTCGAAGAAATGATCGGGTGAAAAATACTCGGGGACTCATGAGTAAGAATGGATTTGACAAGTACGCCGATCCTACAGAAGCACCTCGATTATCGGAGTATAACTTCTGCATCGATGCCTCGGGTATCGTTTAGGCCATTGGAAGAATTAAAGATACCAGGTGGCCCAGACCTATGCAAACTGACCCTTCTCGAAGGAATCCTAACTTAATGTGTACATATCATGGTACACAAGACCGAGGACTGCAGGTCGTTGAGAGAAGAGGTAGCTCGATTGTTCAACGAAGGTCACCTTCGAGAATTCCTCAGTGACAGGTTCAAAAATCACTTCAGAGAAAGAGACTCCAATAGAAAAAATAAGCAAGAGGAACCCCAACATATCATCCACATGATCGTTGGTGGGGTAGACATCCCGTAAGGACATGTTTTCAAACGCACCAAAGTGTCGATTACAAGAGAGAAACGGACCCGAGATTACATGCTCGAAGGCACCCTTATATTCAACGACGAGGAAACTGAAGGCCTCTCTCAGCCGCACAACGACTATTATTCAAAACTTGAAGAAAAGATTGAGTGACGCTAAAGGGAAATGGAGAGAGACTTTACTCGAGATCCTTTGGGCATATCGAACGACATCAAAGTCCAGCATGAGAGCAACCCTGTTTTCTTTGGTGTATGGTTCCGAAGCATTAATTCCAGTCGAGGTCGGGGAACCTAGCGTCATATCCCGACATGCAGCCGAGGAATCAAATCACGAGGCTATGAACACTAGCCTCGAACTACTGGATGAAAAAAGAGAAGCTGCACTTGTTCAAATGGCCGCACAAAAGCAAAGTATCAATAGGTATTATAACAGGAGGGACAACCTTCGTCACTTCGAAGTCGGGGACTTAGTTCTAAGGAAAGTCACCCTCAATACTCGAGACCCGAATGAAGGGAAACTAAGCCCAAACTGGGAAGGACCATATCGAGTCATCGGAGTTATCGGAAAGGGATCCTACAAACTTAGCACAATGGAAGGTGAACAATTGCCAGAGAATGGAATGTATCACTGCTCAAAAGGTATTATTACTAAGGTATGATCTTCTCCTTTTTGCATTTGTATTCGAAACTAACCTATTGCAGGTGTTCGATCGAAGACGCCGAGATATCCCTTTTATGCGAAGACCTTAGGTTTTAAAGCATGCGTTGCACTCTTTTTCCCTTAGATCGGGTTTCATCCCAAATGGGTTTTTCCGACAAGGTTTTTAACGAGGAAACAATTATGTGCTACCTAAGGAGAATTCAACAGTATCCAAGGCTTCTTTTCAATACACCTCGAATACTGGGGGGGGGCATCACCCTCTGGGACTAGCATATCGAGGAAAATATTTCACACCTAAGAGGGCCTCGATAGGAAAACTTTGTAATGGGCCAAACAGTCGAAGGAACCATGTCCATATAGAATAACCGAGCCCCGACGATAAAACATGTACGCATGTATGAGTTATTTAAAGAAGCATTCTTTCTATATTAAACACTTCGTGTCTTGAAGAAATTCGCTACTATACGAGCTCCATACTCGGGGGTTGTCATCAACAGTCAACGCATTTGAATTGTTCAAGTTTCATAAACTCGAACTCATAAGACCTCAAAGAGGCATCTCTCGACATAAAGACCAAGGCGGTCACACTCGGGGACTAACGTTTTGAACAAATTTCAAAATGCTATCGGGAAACAAGTCCAAGAGACATGCCCGAAGGCTATGGACATATTAAAGACTACGGTCATATGAAAAGGATACGGCCGAAATAATGCGGCTCGGAGACATCCGACTTCCACCATAAACTAAAAGCCTTCAAATACTTTGAAATACCGATTAAATAAGGCTACCCTCGGCAAAGCAAATAAAAAAGGGTTTCGATAACGTCATCCCCCAAATAATTTAAAAGGCTTCGATATCATCAGCCTTCGAGATGTCAAAACATCTCAACGCATACGAGCTAAGAAAAATCTGTGTTCCGATCGTCAAACCCTCGAACATTGCATACGCTAAGGCGTGAAAAATTTTCACTAAGTCTTTTCGTCGAAAAGGGAAAAGTTATAGTCGCTTTTAGAGGCCAAACTGGTCCAATTTAAGAGACTAAGGGCCGATATAAAAGAGCCTAAGGGCCGACACAATAAGGGTTCGAGATTTCACTCCATCCGAACCCCGGGGTTCGATCACCCCGAGCCCAAACAAACATTTTTGACTATGGCTCGAAGAACTATCATCATTCGACAGTAAGGGTATATATCCCGAAGGTTCGAATCTTATTTGAACCCAATCTCTGCAACTTCAAAGGGACCATCCGAGATAGAATCTCGAATACATCGTTCGAAGGATGAAATTGGTGCAAGAAACTATAAAGGAAAAAATACTAAGGAAACATTCAGGGAAATTTCTTCTTATATATTCAAAAGGTGATATACACAACAGTTCAACAGAAGAGAAAATACAAAAAAAGAAAGAAAATTCCTATCTACACTAAGGAAGCACCTCCCCCTTCAGGGGTAGCTTCTCCTCCTGGAACCGCTTCTTCCTCGGGGACAACCTCTTCATTGGGAGTGGTCTCTTCTTCGGACCCCTCTTCACCGCCGGAATCGCCTTGGCCGCCTTCGACATCATCATCATCGGAGGAGGAGACAAGGAATCGGGCATCGACTTCATCCACTTTTGCTTGGGCTATCTCCTCAGTAAGATCGAAGAATCTAGCATGAATCTCCTCGAGAGTCTCCCTCCGAGATCGGCACCTGGCATAGTCATTGCTTCGCTTCTCTCGATCATCAACTTCTCTCAGCTCTATTTGAGCAGCTTCGGTGTCCCTCAAATATACGACAATTGTTTTATCAGCCGTAATCTGAGTCTTCTAGGCCTCGTCCATGGCTTCAGCAACTTCGGTTTCGGCCTTGTCAAGTTCAGCCTCGAGCTCAACAATCTTTTCAGCTTGGGACGAACTGCTCTCTTTGGCATTTCGAAGCTGAGTCTCGGCAGCTACTAGTTGGGTCAATGCAGCCTCCTTTCCCACATCAAGAGGGTCCATCTTGTCTTTCCATTGGTCGCACTCGGCATTGACCCGATCAACCTCGCCTCGAAGCTGCCCCAACATCTCCACCTTCTACTGCAGCTGAGACATCGAAGTATTAGCTTATCCAGCTTGGCATCGTATTCTCGAGCCCTGATTAATTCCACTCGAAGGTCTTTGAGCTCCCCCTCTTTTTTATCACAAAGAAACCTCATGGCTTTCCCTTAACCCAAGGATTTGTTCAGCTTGGCCTCGCATTGGCTCAGCTCGGCCTTGAACTTGGTAAAAGCCTACAAATGAAAGGAATGATCAGACAAAGCAGGAATGGAAACTGCAACATTAAGAATTGAGACTTACCTTAGAGAAGAGACGTTGGGCCTCTTCGAAGGTCGATGAGGCATCGATAAGATCGACATCATCCACCCCAGTAAAACAACCATGAAAAGGATTATCCTCACTAAGGGCTCCGCCTAACTCGGGTGTTTTCAGGGCCCGAGCATCTATAATGGCGTCCTCGAAGTAAGCCCGGGAACGACGGGGAGTGACATGTTGTCATGGCCTCGGGGTGATCCCCTTAGGTGCTCTGCTCGATCATAGGGCTTCGGAACTTGCCCCATTTGGCATACTTGCTGAAGGTTGAGGAACAATCACGACATCGGACTTCTCGGGGCCTTTGCCCTTATTTTCCTTCGAGGTCCCTTCATAACGACGAAGAACCTCAGTTTCTGCGGGTTTGCAGCCTTGATTGGTTTTCTAGTTCGGGTCATCAGAGCCAAATCTTCGACCTCGTCAGTCTCATTGCCAAGAACTGGTGGACTGAATGCATGGATGACACTCTTCTTGCGCCTCCGAGCAGGCCTTGCTTTATCTTGAGGGTCTTCGGGCTTCGAAGCTCTTTTCCTTTTGTTGTCCTTTTTTGGCTTTGAGACCGAGGACTCCATCTTCTCCCCCAGAGGGGCCGGCCTCATCTCAGAAAAATCACCAATGCCTGCACAAATAAAAATCAAGTGTGAGGAAGGAAGTATCAAAGATTTTACCATGGTGTTTTGCTTCCCGCTTGCCCTTCGACAAGTCACGCCATTTGTGTTTGTCATACAAGAAGGTAACAGTCAGCTTCCGGACCCAGTCCTCGAGATCAGGGATCGCATGGGGCATCCAAGGGACCACTGCAAGTAAAGGAAAGAACATTATGCAAGGTATAGTAAAAATGCAGAAAGTCACTGAGAGAACGAGCTTCACTTACGGTCGAGTTCCACTTCCAGGGGAATGGCAGTTTCTCCCCGGGGATAATATCGATGGTACTCACTCGGATGAACCGGATCATCCAGCCTCGATCTTGGTCCTCATTGTTGCTGGAAATGAAAGATTTGGTCGACCGACATTGGAGCTTGATCAACCCTCGAAAACATTGAAGCCGGTATAAACGGATGAGGTGGCTGAGGGTGAATTCGAGCCCCTCGACCTTGTTGGTGAAATATCGAAGAATTATCACTATACGCCAGAAAGATGGGTAGATTTAGCCGAGGGTAAATTGGTATCTCTTGAAAAAGTCGATCACGATTGGATCGAGGGGGCCCAACGTGAAGGGGTAAGTGTACACACTTAAAAACCCCTCCACATGGGTAGTAATGTCCTCTTCACGGGTGGGGATCTATACCGCGACCCTATCCCCCCAGCCGCAATCCTTTCTCACAGCTCCGATGTGTTTCTCCATTATTGAACAGATATACCTCGAAGCGTGCTCACATCGGCCAATAACATCGGGAGGATTTTTGACCATGAAGTCCTTTTTTAGAGTACAACCACCAGGAACGATCTCGTGAAGGGTCGACGCCTTACCGCCGGCCGGACGGGAAGAAGAGGATGAAGTTCACTCTTTTTGAGGAACTGTTTTAGAGGTTTTAGCCATTGATTCTGGTTGAAGAGAGGCGAAAGGGAATAAGATTTGACTACTTTTTAGCGTTGAAACGGCTGAAGAACCGGTGGTGGAGGGAGAGAAGATAGAGAGAGGAAGAGATTAGAGGAGTTGTAAATGGAAGTAAAAGTCCTTAATGAGGCGAGTAACCAAGTATTTATAGGAAATCGGCAACCGTTCGGTGGCGCTAGTGGCCGACCAACACTGACACACATTTAATGTTTTGGGAAAACGTACCGACTGGATGTTTCGAGTCAATTCGAACGCTTACGTCACAAGGATGATGTCATTATTTGGGACTTCGAAAATTCGAGATTCAGACCGTTTCTTATCATTTTATTCTAAGAAAAGCGGGGACTATTTGTATACGGTCGAAACCAGGTAAGCCTGATTTCGTGAGGTCGAAGAGCCACCCTGAACCCGAGTTTGAACTAGGTCAAGAGAGATCAATAGATCGAGCTCGAACCCGACGATTGAGTGCAAGGCTCGAGGAACAAAGCACATGATACTAGGGCCGAGTATGACCTACCTCGAAATAGTGCTGTTATGGGTTTATAACAGAATGAGCGAGATTCTTTCAATGGCACAAAGCTCAAGGCGTAAATCCCGGAACAGATTTGTACGCGGTTAGACAGATGTACAAATTAGATTCCTTTCCAGAAATATGAATGTACCTTATTTGGGACTCCCCTATTGTATAAAGGGGAGCCCATTCATTTGTAAAGATCATCAATCATTGACAAAGAATATACACTCTTACTTTTGTGCTCATCAGAATTGTTCTTTAGCTTTATAATATTCTCTTTACTTTACTTTACTGTTCATCCGAGTCCATCTCGAGGTTATCTTGGCTCGAGGTCGAGGCCTGCTGATACGTTGATTTGATCTATCTTGCTCACTTAACTCATATATTTATCTTATTGTTCCACAATTAGTATTGGACAAAATCACATATTTTAAGACCTCATTATAAGTTTAATTGTTACTCAAATTTTAGGGTAAACACTTACTCAAAAACCGCCTTAAAAACAACATCACCACCACTTTCATCACTGACAAATGCAAATTAAAGAAAAAAGTATAGAGGTTGGTCGGAATAGCCATCTTGGGATTTTTTTCATTTTTCTTTTAGATGGGTAGATAAGGTTTAAAATTTGCCCAAGCCCACAAATCACTCCGGCAAGTTTACTGGTGCCGGCAAAATTTTAGACAGTGGCTAATCCAATTTCAAGTGATTTAGGATCTGTCTCCGAAGGAAATATAACAAAAGAATTGATTTTTTGCTAAATGATAAGGAACTAGATGGCTGACAACACTTGCAGAAATTTCCAGCGAGATAGCAATCGGAATAATGACATTGACGATGATAAAATTGAAGAAGAATAGTGGAAATTTATGGGAATACTCATGCAAGGCCTTTGGTCACTCCTATTGATGAATTTTCACTGATTTTTCTAATTGATTTAGGGGGATTAGAGTGGAGGAAGGAGGTGTAGATGGTGAAAGGCACCGGTGGCCTCCCAAAAAAGAAGAGACATAATTTTTTCCCTAGAATTTTTTAAAAAATGGTTAAATAAAGATTAAGACCCACAAGTAATACGTGTCAAACAATAATAGGCGAATAAAATGACGTGTCAATTATGTCATAGTGATTGAGGTACACGCTTAGTTTGAGGTGCCTATTTTTTGTACATTTATCAAATTGATATACTCAAATGGGAAATACATATTTTTTTAACGGGTTGAAAATCAGGTGCAAGCTTATGTGGCTGGAAGGCCATTTTTTTTTTTGCATTTATTTCTTTCACGATGGACAAAAGAATACCGACGGTGTATTACTTCCTCCAGACCAAAATAAGTGATTTTTTGATTGTTTTCACACATATTAAGAAATTCACCTTTTAACATTAATTAGCAATGAAATTAATCATATTAACCTTTACTATCTTTACACATACACACTCCTAACACATACTCCAACATTATTTATTCCAAGAATAATGAAGGAAAAAAACAATTAATTTATTTTTGAAATTTAAAAAAATCACTTATTTTGGACCACAAAAAAAAAGCCACTTATTTTAAATAGAAGAGAATAATATCTTAGCCACACATCATAGGATTTAAGAATAGTCAAAAAGGGACTGGATTCCGGTCTACAAAACCTCCAAAAGAGTAGAGTACGAAATAATCACATCCACTAATTAATGTCGCACATAAATTTATTATGTTCACATGTCCAAAGTACCATAAAATTCAGCACATTACTAAAATCTCTAATATTTGACAAGTCACCGTCTGTGAGAGTACCTGTGGGCTGTGGTTCCCTTTCATTATTGGGCACACGGTAGGTGATTAAATACTTCTTCTTGTATGGTACTCCTTCCGATTTAAAATAAGTAATTTTTTTATTTATTTTTATATATATTTAAAAATTCATCTTTTAATATTAATTAATAATAAAATTGATTATATTAATTTTTATTATCTTTTCACATAAACACTCATAATAAATACTTTAACATTATTTACTTCAAAAATAATATAAGAAAAAAATAATTAATTTATTTTAAAAATTTAAAAAAACTACTTATTTTGAACCACACAAAAAGAGCCAAAAGATCTTTTATTTTGGACCGGAGGAAGTATTCATTTACCTTAAGGAAAAATGTGTTTTGTATTTCCTCTCGCCCTTGTTTGCGTTTTTTCTTTACATGATGAGTTTCACTAGAGGAAAAAAGACAGTGTTCCTCATGATTCTGATAGAAGCGGATGGAATGAATAATTTATACTAATGCTTTTTAGCAATAAACTTTTTACACAAGAAAATATTACCTCCGATCCATAATAAGTGATTTTTTAGTTTTTTTTTATGGTTCAAAATAAGTGGTTTTTCTAGATTTCAAGAATGAATTAATTAATTTTTTTCTACATTGCCCTTGGAGTAATATATTGGAGTATGTGTTAGGAGTGTTTATATGAAGAGATAGTAAATATTAATATGATTAATTTCACTGCTAATTAATATTAAAAGGTGAATTTTTTAATATATGTAAAAATAACAAAAATATCACTTATTTTGAACCGGCGGAAATATTACTTATATAATCTCATTTATAATAAAAAGAAGTCTTTGAAGTCCTCATTGTGGCCCATTCTTTTTTAGCAAGGGAAGGGAAGATCTAGACCATACAATTTGGAGAATCCGAATATATTTCTGGGCAAAACAGCATCAAGTATAGGGTTTGGTTTTTCTGTCAGTCTTTTCCTCTCAAAGAATCTAATTTCACCTTGTGTGGACTTTGGAGCATAGCTACTGAACGAATAATTCGTTCCTGTGTTTTATTTTTCGCAAATACATGAAAGTTCGCCCGACGTTCTTCGATCTTCATTATTGGACAAACTATTATTCCTTCTGGTCCATAATATATAATTTATTAGCCTTTAACATATTTCTTAAGAACATATGAACTCTTACAAAAAAGAAAGATGTATTCACTAAAGTATCCTTAATTAATTGTTACCTGGACACATTAAAATATGTAAATAAGAGTAAATTTAGAGAAAATAAAATTAATTCCTTCTTGATTATGTAAAAGAATACTTATTTTGAATCAAAATATAAAGGCCAAAAGGCCAAGGAAGTACAATTTTTACTTTAAATAAATTATTAATTATTAACACGAAAATGTTATATTTATATCAATTAGTCTGCTTCGCGCTTGTGATCAAAAGATAGATTACTTTACTATAAATTAGAAGAGAAAGACTTTCGACATGTGTGCAAGAGTTCTTTTTAATAAAGCTTGAGGGCATTTAGGTCATCTCACATCAACTCTATACGTAACCTTTTTTACCCTCCACAAATAATACATGTAGCTTTTAAGCATGTACGTTTTTCTTGCCTTCTATTATATCATCACACACAAAGAAGTACAGAGCTACTTAGATTTTTTTCTGTCTTTCTCAAATCTCTTCAACTTGCAGGTGCGTTTCTTACTCTTTAACATCAATTTTATTGTTTTCTATGTGCTGTTTCTCCTTTTCTGTTCCAATTTGTGCAATGGCACACCATTAATATGTAATGGCTTCAAATCTCATGTTATTAGTGCTACAATATCCAGTGGTGATTTTAAAAATCATATATATTCATTTTGCGAATACCACTATTAACTTCAGAAGATGAAAAACTACCCCTTCAATTTAAAAGAACACAATTTTCAGTAAGGTTGTGTTTCGCCATGACTATAAATAAAGCTCAAGGCCAAACATTAGATTTTGTTAACATTTATTTGTGAGCACCTGTATTTTCTCATGGTCAACTATACGTTGATTTATCAAGAGTTAAAGGCTTTGACTGTGTGAAGGTATTATTTAGGCCACCTACAGCTGACGACGATGATGACCACTCCACATATAATATAGTTTATGACGAGATTACCGAAAAAGCTCTTTCTTAACTTAGACCATCATTTCCAATAGTAAGTCTGACATACAACTTGTTCATTCTCTGTGTTATTCCATCTTGTATTATAGTTATTCTGCCAGTTTTACCTATGCTCATTATTATATTATGATGTATTATACTTGCAGATTACAAAATGACATAGTAGTTTAACATTAATGCAATTACTCCAGAAACATAAGAATGGACTTGTAAAGTCCAAGTAGTTGATAAAGGCAGACCTAGAGACAACAGAGAGAAAACGAAAAAGTATCAACTAATGATTTTGCAAGACGAACATGTGGTCTTTAGTGGATTCATAACTCTGCCAGCAGTAGCTAAATTAATACTATTCTCACGTTGCGCATATTTAGGTCTCCTAATTGCGTTTTATTTTGCTACAGGAAAGCCAAGTCGGATGCATTATATTTAATGCTGAGATAATGCATTTTAAAAATCTTTTTCGGCCTTTCCACACTTACTTGGTGTCAGTTGCACAAGTCAAAAAATCAAACTATATGTTTGAAAATTCAGTTAACAAATTTACTTGTACAATTGATAGGTGCCCGATTGTTAAGACAATAGAAACTGTTAATCCTCCAGAAAATCCACTGCCGCCACCGACGCGGCTAAATCTTACACCATTTGGAAACTTCGAATATCAGCCTGAGGGATCTGAATTTGATAATTGAATATTTAACTATCTATGTTATTTGTTCACCTAAAATTCATTTATTCGTATTATTATTATTAGTAATATTATTGAATATAGTAATTTCTATTACCTTTTAACTTATTCATTGTTCTTTTTAAGTGCAAAATGTTCCGAAAGCTGTGCTCGACGCTCTCTTTCCTATTCCACTGTGCTAAGTGATCTTTCTCTTTTCCGGGGCTCTGTACTCTTTCTTTCTGTGTGGGACGATATCGGGGAGAGAAGGGAATTTGCCATTGTGCTCAATGCCAACCCCTCAACATACGTTTCAAATGAAAGGAGAATTCAAGATTTTATCATCATGGATGATCAGTAAGTGCACATAATACTGTTTTATTGGGTCCAAATAGCAATTGATGATTTTAGTATGATGTAGTGTTTCACTTTTCTTCTGTTATCTAGCAATACCAGATAATAAATGAGATAGAGATTCAACTTGAGCTTGTAGCCTTTAAAAGGCTGCTTTCGATGCTTGAACTCACCTTTATCTTTGTTGCAAATATGATCTTTTAAAGCAAACTTAGGTTCACCGGACATTACTGAAATTATTATGATTTAACTTTTTGCTTCCACCATTTATATGCTGCTATAATATTTTATGACGGTAACCTTTAATTAAAAGTAATTTGGGCAGACTTCTAACATATGATTGTTAACCATAATGACTATGTTCTTAATTTCGGGTGTGATGTTTCTAAAGAAGCAAATGACGATCCAATAATTAAAACTGTGAAAATATCCGTTAGAAGTTTATTGTTAAAACAATCTATGATGTAATTAGTTTTTATAAATTTCTCCAATTGATTGATACATGGGGAACTATAGATCTATTGATGAACAATGTAAATTATTGAAAGGTGACCACTCTTCACCTCTTCTCTAATTAATTTTCTAGCAACAGATGGTCCATCTTAGTGAAAACTTTCTTCTTACTTTCTTGGCGTTCCATTCTAGAACTATGCTCCAAAAACAATTATGTCATGTTGTGCTCCAATAAATCATCATCATATTACTGATATACTCCTGGTGAAAGCAAGAGATGTTATTTCACCAAGATTTTCAGTTTGTGAATAAACTGATAAAAGATTGGACGATGAATTCCTTTCTTTTTAGAGTTGAAGCCTAATGTGTTTTCTTTCCCAACGGAGGGTTCTGATTCTCACTAGCAGACCATTTTAAGTTGAGATTGATTCATAGACTTTAGTTTACGTGTTTTTTCGGGGAGGGGGNCTAACGGTTGAGATTGATTACGTGGTGCGCTTACTTTCTTTTTCATCTAGCAAAACGTTGCATCCGGCGGTGTTCATTTTCTTTATCCCTAACACTCCAACGTTTGAATTGTGCTCATTTGTGCTGCTCAACCATTAATGTGTGTCCTTTATTCTTGCTGCCAACACATATTTGTATTTGTACAGAAGATTTCTGTAACGACCGGCCGGTCGTCCCGTAGAAATTGCATTATTATTACTGTTATTGACTTGTCATAGGTTGGTTATACCGTTATTGATGTGTTAGAGTTGGTAGGCTTGAAATCGGAATCGTTGTAGTGAGAGCTTAGTCGCTTAGTCTTTAAAAATAGCCTTAAAGTTGGGAAAGTCAACTGAGAGTTGACTTATTGGTAAACGACCTCGGAATGCGGATTTTATGGCTCGAATGGCTTCGTTAGGTGATTTGGGACTTAGGAGTGTGTTCGGAATATTTTTGTGAGGACCGGTTTAGAATTAAGCTTGAATTGGCGAAAGTTAGTTTTTGGTGATTTTCGGTCAGCAGTGGAAAATATGCTATCGGGATCGGAATGGAATTTCGGAAGTTGGAACAGGTTCGTAATGTCATTTTGAATAAGTCCGCAAAATTTCAGGTCAATCGGAGGTGTTTTGGATAGTTTCGACATCGTTGGAGGATTTTAGAAATTTCAAAGTTCTTAGGCTTGAATCCGATGTAAATTTGGTGTTTTGATGTTAGTTTTGGTGTTTTGAGAGTGCAGCTAAGTTTGAATGATGTTATGGGATATGTTGGTAGGCTTGGTTGGGGTCCCGAGGGGCTCGTGATTGATTTCGGTTGGTTAAAGGGCATTTTTAGACTTAGAGAATTGCCGGTTTTCTGGCTTTTGTGTAGCAGGGATCTGTGCATCGCGATCGCATGGAAAGGGCTGCGATCGCGTAGAACACTCTGAGGGCAAGGCAAAATTGTGCATCGCGATCGTGTGAATCGGGGTGCGATCGCGTAGGTTTGGAAGAGAGTGAAGCGCGATCCCGTGGGCTAGGTCGCGATCGCGTAGGGTCATGACAGGCGCGTGGGGGTGAGGTCAATTGGTCCTCGCGTGCGTATGGTTGCGATCGCGTGGGGTTGAGCTGCTGTGAAGCGCGGTCGCGTGGCTTATGCCGCGATCGCAATGAGTAAATGGGGGGCAGGGAATTTTGTTCTTTACGATCGCGTGAGGACTTCCGCGATCGCAGTGAAGAAATCACTGGGCAGTATATAATTAAACTCTCCGCAACTTAAACCTTTTTACACTATTTTTGTACGGACAGAGAGCTTTGGGGGCGATTTTTGAAGAGGAAAATTAGTGGTCTTCATAGAGGTAAGTATTTTGATCATTAAAACTCGTTTATGGGTGATTATAGACCATAATCTCAGCACTTAATTCATGAAAATCAGTAGAATAAGGTGGGTTTAGGGCTTGAGATTTTGAGACCTTTAGGGATTGATTTGAAGGGTCAGACGAACTTCGATTTTAGCGTTCTTTATATGTACGGACTCGTGAGATGATGAAGAACCGTTTTGTATAAAAAAATCTGAGTTCCGAGACGCGGGCCTGGGGGTCGGGTTTTGACTAATTTCGGGTTTTGGAGCTAGTTTGATACTTTTTAATTGGAATTCATTCCTTAAGCATAAATTGATGATAAAAATCTGAACTTGGTAGATTTGGAGCACTCAGAGGCCGGATTTAGAGGCAAAGGCACTGCAGAATAGTATCTTAGCCGGTTTTGAGGTAAGTAACGTTTCCAAACTTGGTTCTGAGGGTTTGAAACTCCGAGGTAAATGATTTATGACTATTGTTGAGGTGACGCACTTGCCAAGTGACAGGAGTACGGGCGTGCACCGAGTAATTGTGTCCTGGCTTATCCCATGCCACCGCTTAGTGATTATTCCATGATGATATTTGTGCTTCTGTTAATGTGATAATTTTGAACCTGTTAGGAATCATGTTAAGTATAAATGCGAGGCTTCACGCCGAAAATGCTGAGACCCGAGTGGTCGTATATTACTGTCTCATTTCGTGATTATTTGATTTCATATACTCAGTTCTGTTATAGCATATCACTTCATATCTCAATCTCAGTATTGTTAATTATATGCATACTTATCATTGTTTCGGGCTGATGGATGCATATGTGATCCATGCGAGTGATACTGAAGAGTAATGACTGAGTGAGGCGAAAAGCCTGTTATTGAGACAGTTATGATATTGGACTGCATACCGCAGCGATATTAAATCATGCCTTCGTTGGCTTGATATGGCACTTGGGCCACTAGGGCCCCTCCGGAGTCCTTACACCCCCAGTGAGCGCATTGATGTAAGGGATGGATCTTCCCTGGACACGGATCTTTTCCGAAGTGGATGTTATGTGAGGGATAGATCATCCCTGGGCATGGATCTTGTGCGAGTGTTGTATTCCGGAAGTGGACTTTGTCCGTGGGGCTGGATTGGCCTTTTTTCCTCAGTACGGAGTGACTACGGTCACCGGTGTTTATGCATATTCCGGGATGGAACTTCCCTGGGCCTGAGAGTCATATATAGTACTGAGTGGACTTCTGTTGGAAAGTTGTGAGCACTATATGCATATTCACACTGGTTTAATACCTATTTTTTTATGATGGCATGTAGAGTATACTGGCATACTTGGCATATTTACTCATTCTGATAAACTGTTAGCATGTCTATTTCTGTATATTGTTTATTGTAATTTCTGAGGTTTTGTCCGTCACTACCTCTCAGCCCATAGTTTGGGTTCGTTACTTCTGAGTTGGTGTACTCACGTTACCCCTGCACCTTGTGTGCAGATCCAGGTACATCGGGACCCGATATTGGATATTGAGCAGCGGTCAGAGTTTCCATTAGAGTTGTCAAGGTAGCAGCTGATAATCGCGACCTCGTCTTCTCTTCCTTATTCCACCTGTTGCACTTATTTTGGGACTATGTTGTCTATTTCTTCATTCTTTATTTTTTTTAAATAGCAGCTCATGACTGAGTGACACTGGATCCGGGGTTGGAGGTTTAAATTTAGTTTTTCAAATATTGTTTTTAAAACTCCAGATTTTTAGTATTATCAATAAATTCGTTTAAAATCGTATTTTGCTGGAAATTGAATTTAGCTTAGTTAAAAAGGGCGGCTTGCCTGGTTCCACGACATGCGCCATCACGACTCCGAAATTGGGTCGTGACAAGATGGTATCAGAGCGCTAGGTTAAATAGGTCTCACCAGTCATGAGCAGGTTTAGTAGAGTCTTGCGGATCAGTACGGAGACGTCTGTACTTATCTTCGAGAGGCTACAGAACCCTTAGGAAGAATCCCACATTATTGAATTCTGTCGTGCGACTCTGTTGAATTCTCGAACTAAACTTCTGTTGTTTTCATTCTCTCACAGATGGTGAGAACTCGTGCTACCGATTGTGCTAATCAGACACCAGCAGGAGCAACTGGAGGTCGAGGCCGTGGCAGAGAGAGGGGTGCAGCCCGCTCAGCAGCCGGGGAAGTACCTGTGGACCTTCCCACTGCTCATGATCATGTCCCCGCAGTTGAGGTCCCAGCGGGAGAGCTCAGGCACCAACAGTGCCCATTGTGATTCCGGGTCTTCAGAAGACCCTAGCCCAAATTTTGACGATGTGCACCAGCCTGGCACAGGCCGTCGCCGTGTCTACTACTGCTGCTACTTCTCAGGCCGGGGGAGGCACTCAGACTCCAGCAGCCCGGACACCTAAGCAAGTTACTCAGGGGCTTCAGACACCTGGGACAATTCCAGTCCAACAGGTTGCCCCAGCCCAAGATTTTGTGGCCCCAGCTTTGGCAGATGATGAGCAATGCAGGTTAGAGAGGTTTAGTAGACTCCAGCCTCCGATTTTTAGTGGTACTGAGGGCGAGGATGCCTAGGGCTTTTTGGACAAGTGTCAGAGGATATTTCGCACAATAGGGATACTGGAGGCTAGTGGATCCCATTTACTACCTTCCAATTCGCAGGAGCTGCACTCGCTTGGTGGGAGGCCTATGAGAGGCGTAGACCTGCTGATGCAGCGCCCCTTACCTGGCGTCAGTTCTCCATTCTATTCTTGGAAAAGTATATACCGCATTCCCGCAGGGAGGAGCTGCGCATGGAGTTCAAGCAGTTCTAGGAGGGCATGACCGTGACGCAATATGAGATGAGGTTCTTCGAGTTGGCCCATCATGCTATTTGGCTATTCCCACGGATAAGGAGAGAATCAGGAGGTTCGTTGATGGCCTCACTTACTAGCTTCAGATTTTTCTGACTAGGGAGAGGGTATCTAGCGCTTCTTTCGAGGAGGTGGTTGACATTGCCAAAGAGATTGAGTCGGTTCGCCGCCAGGAGCAGATCGAGAGGGAGGCCAAGAGGTCTCGAGGATCTGGGAGTTTTGGTGGGGTTCCTTCAAGGGGTAGCCTCAGCCCGGCGGAGGCCGTCCATTCAGGCAGATTCAGCCAAGTCGCTCAAGTTATCGTGGTGGATCAGTTGGCCACGATCCTCATAGTTCGCATCAGGTGCAACCATCTTTCAGTGCCCTGTCAGCTCAGAGTTCATCTTGGGCACCATCGGTTTAGAGTTCATCTATGCCTGGTTCTTCTAGTGGTTATCCTGGTGCTAAGGGTTCCCTTCAGTCCCCAATGCCATTCTCCGAGAGAGATTGCTTTGGGTGTGGAGATGTGGGCCATGTTAAGAGGTTTTGCCCTCGTCTTGCGAGGGGTACTTATCAGTAGAGGAGTCAGCCCGCGGTTTCAGAATCAGTAGATGCACCGCCCGCCAGGAAGCTAGAGGTGGGGGTCAGGCAGATAGGGGTCGCCCAAGAGAGGGAGGTCGATTCGGTGGTGATCAGGCTCGATTTTATGCATTTTCAGCCAAACTGGATGAGATGGCTTCTGATGCCGTGATCCCAGGTATTGTTTCAGTCTGTCATGAGAAGCTTCAATTTTTAATTGATTCCGGTTATTCATATTATCATGTTCATCATGTTTTAGTCCATCCTCTAGATCCACCCCGTGAATCTTTTGTTACATCTGTTCATGTGCTCGCCCCTGTGGGTGATGTTGTTGTTACAGACCACGTGTGTCGGTTGTGTGTGGTACCTATTTGGGGTATAGAGACCCGGGTGTATGCATGGTAAGGTTATTCGGCGGTTGATGGCTTTTGGAACAACCCTTGGCACGTTCGAGGACGGATGTTTGTTTAACAGGGGGAGAATGTAACGATCCGGCCGGTCGTCCCGTAGCAATTGCATTATTATTACTGTTATTGAATTGTCATAGGTTAGTTATACTGTTATTGATGTGTTAGAGTTGGTAGGCTTGAAATCGGAATGGTTGTAGTGAGAATTTAGTCGCTTAGTCTTTAAAAATAGCCTTAAAGTTGGGAAAGTCAACTAAGAGTTGACTTATTGGTAAACGACCTCGGAATGCAGATTTTATGGCTCTGATGGCTTCGTTAGGTTATTTGGGACTTAGGAGTGTGTTCGGAATATTTTTGTGAGGACCGATTTAGAATTAGGCTTGAATTGGCGAAAGTTAATTTTTGTTGATTTCTGGTCGGCAGTGGAAAATAGGCTATCGGGGTCGGAATGGAATTCCGGAAGTTGGAACAGGTTTGTAATGTCATTTTGAATATGTCTGCAAAATTTTAGGTCAATTGGAGGTGTTTTGGATAGTTTCGACATCGTTGGAGGATTTTAGAAATTTCAAAGTTCTTAGGCTTGAATCCGATGTAAATTTGGTGTTTTGATGTTAGTTTTGGTGTTTTGAGAGTGCATCTAAGTTTGAATGATTTTTATGGGATATGTTGGTAGGCTTGGTTGGGGTCCCGAGGGGCTCGGGAAATATTTCGGTTGGTTAACAAGCGTTTTTGGACTTAGAGAATTGCTGGTTTCTGGTTTTTGTGCAGCAGGGATCTGTGCATTGCAATCGCATGGCAAGGGCTGGGATCGCGTAGAACACTCTGAGGGCCAGGAAAAATTGTGCATCGCGATCGCGTGGGTTAGGTCGCGATCGCGTAGAGTCATGTTAAGCGCGTGGGGGTGAGGTCAATTGGTCTTCGCGATCGCGTACGTATGGTTGCGATCGCGTGGGGTTGAGCTGTTGTGAAGCGCGGTACAAAATGAGAACCAACAATTCTGTATCCTAGCTTTTTCATACTGCAAACAACACTTCGCACGAGCTATCGCACGAAGAAAATTCTACTGCACTAATTATCGCCGATCTACCCAACTGGTTCCCAAGTATACATGCAACAATATTCTTCCACATAATATTTCAAACAACTGTTTACATTAATGTTATATATTCACAATGTTATAAATAAAAAATCATTTTATCTTATAACTAGGTGCCGATTTGAAGTCACGCTCACAAACCCGAGTGATTCTACAACAACAACTATTTTCGACGAGCATGTAGAAAAAATATTACTTCTCACTTCGGAAGAGAATTATGATATCTATAATGTCAAGGTACATTGTTAACTTCAGAAAACCACAAACAAGTATCTTTTGCAAGTCGAGCCTCTTCTCACACATAAATAACCAATTTTATCGTCATGATCCAGTTTCTCCTATAGGCCGTGATAGCGCCCAACATCGTCGCTAGGCAAATCAATGGTGAACTAACCATGTAATTGTTCTTTTAAATAAATTTTCAAGTAGTTAAATTTCATTTATTTAGAAAATAAGGAGTAAAAAATTTATTAAAGTAAAGCGAAAGCTAATGAGTGAGCAAATGCAGTGAAATAAATGCTCCAAAACTATAAAGTCTACTAGCATGTGTTGCAAGGTCTGGTGTCACAAGTGTATGAGCAACTAGTATAATACACGAAAATCTAAACTACTGTCTTAAATAGAGTAGACAAAAAATAAATGCAAAAGAGAGACTCGAGGGTTAGACCATTTTTATCATATCTTGACTTGTAGAGCTTGATTTTGAATGATTCTTTGTGGTTTTTCAATCAAATAGATTGGGCAAGTGTTCTTCACTTAGAATTTATTAAATTCCGTGATTTAATCTTTATTTTTATCATTCAATTTGTGTTTTGAGTTGAGAAAAATGGAGGTTTTTGAAGAAAATTTTTAAAATGAAAAATCATGATTTGAGGGACGAAATGGTCTCGAAATTTGATAATTTTAGTATGGTTGAACTCGTATCGGATTGGGAGTTCGGGTTTTGTGAAATTTTTCAGGTTCCGAGGTGCGGGACCGGGGTAGACTTTTGGGTTGATTTTTAAATTTTGATAAAGTTTGAGTCTTTATGATCAAGAATAGTTTCTTATGAGTTTTATTTGTGGTTTGAAGTTATTTTGGTTAGATTTGAGTCGTCCGAAGGTGATTTCACCATAGAAGTTCATTTTAGAGTATCATTTTGTCTTCTTTGAGGTAAGTGTCTTACCTAACTTTGTGTGGGAGAAATCACCCCTTAGGAATAGAGTTAATTATGCTATCCGGTTATGTGAAAGCCGTGTACGCAAGGTGACAAGTAGCTATACGGTCTATATGTGGTACTTGACCGGTTTAGATTGTCTAGTGTCTTTCCATGCCTTTAATTGAATAGTTATAATGTGTAGTATCTCGTTGTTAGTCTACTATTAAATTCTTTACCTGACATTATTAGCACCTAACTGTACTTCTTGCTCGTTATTTGGCCGTTGAAGTTTTTGCCTTCCTTATTGTCTTGTACCGCTTAATTGTTGAGTTTCTTCTATGTCTTGTAATTATCTGCTACCTGTCCTAATTGTTATGATTGCATACTTAGTTATCACGTACCTTACCTGTCCGGGGATTCTTGTAAAGTTTGTTATGTTCCTCCGGGTTCTCTGTGGTTCCTTCGTTGTTGTTTACTGATATCCTTGATTGTAAAAATTCTTGTAAATGGAGTTATTGAATTGTTGTTGTTGATTTATATTATTGTAAGGGGGATCGGGTTGCACGCCGCAACAGGTGAAATAAGGGAGGATATTTATATTATGATATCATTATTATATGGTTGGATCGAGTTGCGCACCGCAACATATTTTGTGTATTGGCATGATATTGACATTGTACAGTGGGATCGGATTGCAGGCCGCAACAGGTGAAATAAGGGTGAATTGATATGGTGGAATAAGGGTGCATTTTGATATTGATATTGTATGGTGGGATCGGGTTGCGCGCCGCAACATATATTGTGTTTGTATTCCCTATTTTTGTTGTATTGGTTTCGGTTATGTTACACTCCACGTTTTCGTACGTGAAAGTACGCCATAAGTAAATTGATGAAAGATCGGAAATGAGACGTTACATCCCGCGTTTTCGTACGTTAAAGTTTCGTCGTAAGTTAATAGACGTAAGCTCGGGAATGAGATTATTTTGAGAACATCAGTATTACGCTATTTCAGGCAAGTGATAAGTAAATTCGTGAAGGTGAGAGGGTAAGCGAATCGAAGAAAGTGAGTTTCGTCGAAGTTTGTCAATTTGAGATAAAATACGATCCAAGCTATATTACCCAGCATTTTAAGTTTGTCAGTTTGGATAAAATAAGATCCGAGCTATAATACCCGGTATTTATGTACTAGTGCCATACAAGATACCACCTTACCATGATAGTAAGGTGTATAAGGTGTGTTAAAAGCAAGTAGTATTTTAAGTAATTTGAGATAATTCTTAATTATGTGAGTAATTGGTTAATTATTAAATTAGTGGGGGATTAATAATTTAATTAAGAAATTTAATGGATAATTAATTATGTTCTTTGGATAAGTAAGGAGCCCAACATGGCATCAAACTTTTCTCAAGTGAATGACTCTTAATTCATATTCTAAGGTGGCAAAATTGGATGGATTTTGGTGGACAAGTCTTACAAAGTAGGGCCCATACCACTAAGACTTATAATCTCTTTCACCCACAAAAATAAGACATCTCCATACATTAAAAATGAGAGGTTATGGTGCTAAGTAATGGAGGAATATTTTCAGCAAAAGAGTTCACACGAGATTCTATAAGGTAACAACAACGTGAGATGTGATTCTAAGAGACCACAGTATAATCTTTCTCAAGAATATCATACAATTTTTTTCCTACTTCAATATCGCCATTACGTGTTTTGTCGCGATTGACGGGTGATGGAAGAATTGTCAAGAGAATCGGCTCAGGTAAGTTAAGGCTATCACTTCTTTCCTTTTGGCATGATCCATACGATACAAACAAAACGAGCAAATGCACAACTTTCATAAATGACTCTATTCATAGAAATACTAGAGATGCCTATGTTCTTGATTCTCCATGTGTCATATTGTTCTATTATCTGTTCACGGGTCTCAGAAAATACGTAAGTTGATAATGTTTATTTCATGAAATTAATCAAAGACATAATGGTCTTATGACATTCCGAGAAATTTTATTGACGTACTTCTCATGCATTGCATTTATTTACTTGACCCATGACCAGATGGCGTTATATATACGTATATATATATATGGGAAAAGGTTACGCCGTTAAATACGCACCGCCACCTGATCAGCTGGTATACGTTGATGATTTGCCCACAGTGGCCGAGATGATATGATGGGATTCTCTCCGAGGCTTGATGATGTTATGGACGCATATACCTCAAAGTAGGCTATCAGCTCAATGGAAGGTGTTGGTGCACTCCATTTTCTCCGAAGTTACTTATTTGGTCAGTATGATTTGGACGTGTATTGATTAGTATGGCGGGACCCTATCCCAACCTTTATGGTATTGATCTACTCTTAGAGGCTTGTAGACATATGTCATGTTATGAAAGATTGTATGTGTATACGACTAAAATCGGAGAGCACGATTTTATGATCATTATGTCATTCCATAGCCCGTCTTCAGAGGGCTCGAAGCACAGTTCAAGGTTTGACATCGAGGAAGCATATCGAGGATTCTCCACGCTCGACCTCGGGGCGGTGTAAATCGATGACCATCATGGAAAAGTAAGAAATTCTCAAAAGGCACATGGTTAAAGCTGACCAAGCCTGCAAGAACAGTGCAAGTCCGTATCGAGACATTTAATAGATATACCAGCTGCATTTCATTGTAATAATTACACAAGTACTATGTCGGGATTCCCTCTCTTATATAAAGGGCACCCTTGTCATTTTGTAACACACATGATATTCAATACAAGAACAACAATAGTCTCTGCTCTCTAACTCAAACATTCTCTACAATTGCTCCATTGATTTATTGCTTCCATTTATTGTTCTTCACTTATTGTTTCCATTGGAGGTGTCGAGGTAGCAGCTGGCGACCGCGACCTCGTCTTCTCTTCCTTATTCTACCTGTTGCACTTATTTTGAGACTTTGTTGTCTATTTTTTCATTCTTTATTTTTTTTAAATAGCAGCTCATGACTGAGTGACACCGGATCAGGGGTTGGAGGTTTAAATTTAGTTTTTAAATATTATTTTTAAAACTCCATATTTTTAGTATTATCAATAAATTCGTTTAAAATCGTATTTTTGCTGGAAATTGAATTTAGCTTAGTTAAAAAGGACGGCTTGCCTGATTCCACGATACGCGCCATCACGACTCCGAAATTGGATCGTGACAATCTCCTTCTTCTTCTTTCCTTGATTTTCTTCTCTTGATCTTGACGCTTTCTTAGGGTGCTCTTTTTTCAAGAAAATTTGTCTATCTTGATTTTAATTAATCTTTGACCTTCGTTTTATCTCTGGGTTTTGCTGAGTATTTACCTGTTCTTCCTTTTGTTTCTTCCTAATAAGTATTTGATGAAGTGTTAATTTTCCTATTGTTTTCTCTGTTCTTTGAATCCTTTCTTGCCGAGTCTGTATCTGATCGCCTCCTTTTCTTCTCTGTTCTTTATATATTACTACCCGTTCTCTAAATTGTTCTTAGATGAAGTCTATTTATAGTGTTGACAATTAAAAATTATTTAATGGACTAAGTAAGATATTAATATTGAAGAATATTTCTTTGATTGTCTACTAAATTAATTCTTCACTCATCTTTAATTTATTAAGTCATTTCTATTGTAATTAGATATCTAGATATTTTTCCTTTCTTAACTACATGAGTTTCTTATTGGATCCTTGCTACAGTAAGTTGTGAATTATATCTATTTGTATTTTAATAAGCATGAATATTTGTGGAGTGTAATAAAGCAATTCCACCATCTATTTGAAATTTGAGACTTATCGATTCTTCAAGAACATCTGAATTAAATACATTATTGAAATTTGTGTTGATTTTTTAATTATGTCTAACACTTAAATGTTCTAATTGGTGCTCATTTGTGCGATTCCCATGATGATTTAACGTAGCTATTTTAACAGTTTCTTTCTATTTTATACGAGAAACGAACAAAACTCACACTTTGGGAAGATTTTATTGATCATGATGGGGACAAACTGCTCAAACAGCTTAAAGAATACCTATCATCCTTGTTAGAGAAATTGGAAACGAAAGTCGTCGTCAGGTAAAGCAACTCAAATACATGAAGGATTGACCAACATATTCACTACAGGTAAATCATATACACAATTATATTTTACTTTTTCATATACCAAGCGACCAAATTAGAACAGAATGTTCAAATGCATGCAGGATTTACTAATGGATTCAGTACAACAATCAAAATCAATCCTCCATACGCGCAAGCAAATGCGTTGAGAACATGGTATTGCAGATCTACTTCTCTATAAATCATATACTTGAACATATACAAGAACTAATTTTGAGATGTTAACATACTTGAAGGGCAAAAAATAATGACCAGATGCTTATTGCATACACAGTAAGAAACACAAGTCCAACATGTTCTCTTTTATTTGTTCCTTTCGAGGAAGAAATAGTACCAATTGAAGAAATCCAACAGCAAGCTCCGGTAAATAAACTAAATGTTCACATATATACTATAACGAACTTTTACCTTCATTCTCTAATAACAAAAACTAAATATGTGGCATCCTTGCATTTTCTAGGGCCAAATATTCTACATACAAGCTGAAGCCGCACTACAAAATAAGAACCAACAATTCTGTATCCTAACTTGTTCATACTGCAAACAACATTTCACACGAGCTATCGCACGAAAAAAATTCTACTGCACTAATTATCGCCGATCTACCCAACTGGTTCCCAAGTATACATGCAACAATATTCTTTCACATACTATTTCAAATAACTGTTTACATTAATATTATATATTCACAATGTTTTAAATAAACAATCATTTTATCTTATAACTAGGTGCCGATTTGAAGTCACGCTCACAGCTAGAGCGGTTCTACAACAGCAACTATTTTCGACGAGCATGTAGAAAAAATATTACTTTTCACTTCGGAAGAGAATTATGATATCTATAATGTCAAGGTACATTGTTAACTTCAGAAAACCACAAACAAGAATCTTCTGCAAGTCCAGCCTCTTCTCACACTTAAATAATCAATTTTATTGTCATGATCCAGTTTCTCCTATAGGCCGTGATGACGCCCAACATCGTCGCTAGAAAAGCCAATGGTGAACTAACCATGTAATTGTTCTTTTTAATAAATTTTCAAGTAGTTAAATTTCATTTATTAAGAAAATAAGGAGTAAAAAATTTAATAAAGTACAGCGAAAGCTAATGAGTGAGCAAATGCAGTGAAATAAATGCTCCAAAACTATAAAGTCTACTAGCATGTGTTGCAAGACCTGGTGTCACAAGTGTATGAGCAACTAGTATAATATACGAAAATCTAAACTACTGTCTTAAATAGAGTAGACAAAAAATAAATGCAAAAGAGAGACTCGAGGGTTAGACCATTTTTATCATATCTTGACTTGTAGAGCTCGATTTTGAACGATTCTTTGTGTTTTTTCAACCAAATAGATTGGACAAGTATTCTTCACCTAGAGTTTATTAGATTTCGTGATTTAATCTTTATTTTTATCATTAAATTTGTGTTTTGAGTTGAGGAAAATGGAGATTTTTGAAGAAATTTTTTAAAATGAACAATCATGATTTGAGGGATGAAATGGTATCGAAATTTGATAATTTTAGTATGGTTAAACTCGTATCGGATTGGGAGTTCGGGTTTTGTGAAATTTGTCGGGTTCCGAGGTGCGGGACCGGGTAGTTTGGGTTGATTTTCAAATTTTGATAAAGATTGAGTCTTTATGATCAAGAATAGTTTCTTATGAGTTTTATTTGTGCTTTGAAGTTATTTTGGTTAGATTTGAGTCGTCCGAAGGTGATTTCACCATAGAAGTTCATTTTAGAGTATCATTTTGTCTTCTTTGAGGTAAGTGTCTTACCTAACTTTGTGTGGGAAAAATCACCCCTTAGGAATAGAGTTAATTCTTTGGATAAGTAAGGAGCCCAACATGGCAGCACACTTTTCTCAAGTGAAGTTATTTTGGTTAGATTTGAGTCGTCCGAAAATCACCATAGAAGTTCATTTTAGAGTATCATTTTGTCTTCTTTGAGGTAAGTGTCTTACCTAACTTCACGGGTCTCAGAAAATACGTAAGTTGATAATGTTTATTTCATGAAATTAATCAAAGGCATAATGGTCTTATGACATTCCGACAAATTTTATTGACGTACTTCTCATGCATTGCATTCATTTACATTGAACCATGACCAGATGACGTTATATACATGTATATATATATATATATATATAT
>ML313642.1:0-66072 GCA_005239505.1 Nicotiana paniculata
TATTTATAGCAAAAAATAGTATAGAATTTGGGTGTGGTCAAAAAATAGTTGTTCACACTTGGTTATGTGCAAAGGGATTTCAAGATGTCCTCAATAGTTTCTACCATGGTTCGATGTGTATATTGCCTACCGGCGTGTGGAACATGTTGTGTATAGTGATTTTCTCTTGGATGAGATAAAATGGAAGGTTTATGATCGATCGGGTATGTATTCTGCTTGGGACTCAAAGTTGATTTTGAGGTTCTTATACTGTTCACATGATGGCATAATAGGTGTGGTATGTTGTGTAAGATTGAGATTTGCATGTGCAAGAAAGGAAGATCTTGAATTCTTAGGCATCATAGATGATTTCAGATGACTATGTGAACGATATTACTATTTGGTATTTCTTGAGGAGAGTGTACCTTTCAAAAGGCGCATTGTGTTTTGATTTATGGATACTTTATTGGTGTTGCTTCACTCTCCTGGGTGATCGACTGCTGATATTCAAATTTTGCTATGTGGCACGAAAGAATTATATAAGTATTCCTCGTGGGATGAACGTGTATGAGAGACGTGATAGGCATTCAGGCGGTGGAGTTGAGATCAGATATAGTGATTTGTGTGTCCTATGGGTTTGGAGACTGGGCGTTCTCACGAACAAATTGTTTCATGGTTGTGGGCTGTGAAGTTATGGCCGAGGCTAGCTAGATGATAGCGTGTGTTATGATTCAGCCATAGTGGACTTTCAGAGGGTTATTTATCTATTTGTGGGTGACCAGAGTTGATTTAGGGGGTCCGTTGGTAGGCTCAATTAGGATGTGTATTCTACACCGGGTCGGATTAGTTGACTATGTACTACTGTTGTTGAGGGAAGTGCCATTCGGTTAGAGTGGAGATTATGAAGATCCTGAATTCTTATGCATCATAGACGATTTCAGATGACTATGTGAACGATATTACTATTTGGTATTGCTTGAGGAGAGTGTACCTTTTAGAAGGCGCATTGTGTTTTGATTTATGGATACTTTATTGGTGTTGCTTCACTCTCCTGGGTGATCGACTGCTGATATTCAAATTTTTCTATGTGGCACGGAAAAATTATAGAAGTATTCCTCGTGGGATGAACGTGTATGAGAGACGTGATAGGCATTCAGGAGGTGGAGTTGAGATCAGATATGGTGATTCGTGTGTCCTATGGGTTTGGAGACTGGGAGTTCTCACGAACAAATTATTTCAGGGTTGTGGGCTGTGAAGTTGTGGCCGAGGCTAGCTAGATAATAGCGTGTGTTATGATTCAGTCATAGTGGACTTTCAGAGGGTTATTTATCTATTTGTGGGTGACCAGAGTTGATTTAGGGGTCCGTTGGTAGGCTCAATTAGGATGTGTATTCTACACCGAGTCGGATTAGTTGACTATGTACTACTGTTGTTGAGGGAAGTGCCATTCGGTTAGAGTGGAGATTATGAAGATCCTGAATTCTTAGGCATCATAGACGATTTCAGATGACTATGTGAACGATATTACTATTTGGTATTACTTGAGGAGAGTGTACCTTTCAGAAGGCGCATTGTGTTTTGATTTATGGATACTTTATTGGTGTTTCTTCACTCTCCTGGGTGATCGACTGCTATATTCAAATTTTGCTATGTGGCACGGAAGAATTATAGAAGTATTCCTCGTGGGATGAACGTGTATGAGAGACGTGATAGGCATTCAGGCGGTGGAGTTGAGATCAGATATGGTGATTCGTGTGTCCTATGGGTTTGGAGATTGGGAGTTCTCACGAACAAATTGTTTCATGGTTGTGGGCTGTGAAGTTGTGGCCGAGGCTAGCTAGATGATAGAGTGTGTTATGATTCAGTCATAGTGGACTTTCAGAGGGTTATTTATCTATTTGTAGGTGACCAGAGTTGATTTAGGGTCCGTTGGTAGGCCCAATTAGGATGTGTATTCTACACCGGGTCAGATTAGTTGACTATGTACTACTGTTGTTGAGGGAAGTGCCATTCGGTTAGAGTGGCAATTATGAAGATCCTGAATTCTTAGGCATCATAGACGATTTCAGATGACTATGTGAACAATATTACTATTTGGTATTTCTTGAGGAGAGTGTACCTTTTAGAAGGCGCATTGTGTTTTGATTTATGGATACTTTATTGGTGTTTCTTCACTCTCCTGGGTGATCGACTGCTGATATTCAAATTTTTCTATGTGGCACGAAAGAATTATAGAAGTATTCGTCGTGGGATGAACGTATATGAGAGACGTGATAGGCATTCAGGCGGTGGAGTTGAGATCAGATATGGTGATTCATGTGTCCTATGGGTTTGGAGACTGGGAGTTCTCACGAACAAATTGTTTCATGGTTGTGGGCTGTGAATATGTGGCCGAGGCTAGATAGATGATAGCGTGTGTTATGATTCAGTCATAGTGGACTTTCAGAGGGTTATTTATCTATTTGTGGGTGACCAGAGTTGATTTAGGGGTCTGTTGGTAGGCTCAATTAGGATGTGTATTCTACACCGGGTCGGATTAGTTGACTATGTACTACTGTTGTTGAGGGAAGTGCCATTCGGTTAGAGTGGAGATTATGAAGATCCTGAATTCTTAGGCATCATAGACGATTTCAGATGACTATGTGAACGATATTACTATTTGGTATTGCTTGAGGAGAGTGTACCTTTTAGAAGGCGCATTGTGTTTTGATTTATGGATACTTTATTGGTGTTGCTTCACTCTCCTGGGTGATCGACTGCTGATATTCAAATTTTTCTATGTGGCACGGAAGAATTATAGAAGTATTCCTCGTGGGATGAACGTGTATGAGAGACGTGATAGGCATTCAGGCGGTGGAGTTGAGATCAGATATGGTGATTCGTGTGTCCTATGGGTTTGGAGACTGGGAGTTCTCACGAACAAATTGTTTCATGGTTGTGGGCTGTGAAGTTGTGGCCGAGGCTAGCTAGATGATAGAGTGTGTTATGATTCAGTCATAGTGGACTTTCAGAGGGTTATTTATCTATTTGTGGGTGACCAGAGTTGATTTAGGGGTCCGTTGGTAGGCTCAATTAGGATGTGTATTCTACACCGAGTCGGATTAGTTGACTATGTACTACTGTTGTTGAGGGAAGTGCCATTCGGTTAGAGTGGAGATTATGAAGATCCTGAATTCTTAGGCATCATAGACGATTTCAGATGACTATGTGAACGATATTACTATTTGGTATTGCTTGAGGAGAGTGTACCTTTCAGAAGGCGCATTGTGTTTAGATTTATGGATACTTTATTGGTGTTGCTTCACTCTCCTGGGTGATCGACTGCTGATATTCAAATTTTTCTATGTGGCACGGAAGAATTATAGAAGTATTCCTCGTGGGATGAACGTGTATGAGAGACGTGATAGGCATTCAGGCGGTGGAGTTGAGATCAGATATGGTGATTCGTGTGTCTTATGGGTTTGGAGACTGGGAGTTCTCACGAACAAATTGTTTCATGGTTGTGGGTTGTGAAGTTGTGGCTGAGGCTAGCTAGATGATAGCGTGTGTTATGATTCAGTCATAGTGGACTTTCAGAGGGTTATTTATCTATTTGTGGGTGACCAGAGTTGATTTAGGGTCCGTTGGTAGGCCCAATTAGGATGTGTATTCTACACCGAGTCAGATTAGTTGACTATGTACTACTGTTGTTGAGGGAAGTGCCATTCGGTTAGAGTGGAGATTATTCGTGTTACGATATGTTCTATGAGTTACCCTTCCATGCTACGAGGGGTTGTGATCTGTTGGTTATGTGAACACATGGTGCGGTCCTATTTGTACTTTATAGCAGAACTTGAACGAGATGCAAATTTAGGCATTGCATGATTGATTGCGTATTGGTTATGTTATTTCGGGTTTGGTGCGACATTGTGTCATTTTCTTCTCCATGGTTATGGTAATGCACTTTGTGTACTTGATGTCGAACTGCGCGTGGTTATTGATTTTGAGCAGGGTGGCTTGAGGTAGATAATATGGACCAGTGTCTGGATGGGGACACGCGTTGTAGAAGAGTCATGCTGAGGTATGATCCTTTGTGATATATTCATGTGTTATGATTCTACGGTGTGTGATGGATTTTCATCATTTCGTTGTGGCGGTACTTGTTAAGCTTGCGGGATAGTTTTTTCGTTTGAGTTATTTTCCATGATTGAGTACATTTGGAATGTTGCATATTGGTGCACGGATTGCACGGGTTGCGGCTTTAGATTGTATTAATGTGGCATGTTTGTAGAGTAGATGGTATTTGATAAGACGAGGTCATTGGATCTAGGATGGGTGCTATATTTGATTGTGGTATATTTGGAAGGATAATATCGGAAGTCGGCTAAGAAATTGGCTATAGTTCTTGTCAAAGGAGAGGGAGCTCTATGACTTGTTGATTTGATAAGTAGTTATGAGTTTCTGCGTGTTTCTTTCATCATCGACAGAGTACGAAGGTTTTATAATGAGGTTTTGTTTGATATGAGGTTTATTACTGGTATAGGGTAATGTTACCGGTATTGGGTTGTTTTGAGCAGCTACTGTGATTAGAAATCATTGCTACAAGTATCTTAGTTATGTGGTATATCATGTGATTGTATCTTGGGTTATGGTTACGGCTTGGTACAGCTTGTTCAGACTTATACAATGTGTAGGTTGCGAGGTTCGGGTCCTGTAGGAAATTTCGGATGTTGGAAATTTGGTTCTAAGTTTTATGGGCTAGGTTGAATTGTGAAATTCCAGTTATGTTGTGATATCTGGACTATATGGGATAGGGTGACGTGGGATCACCCCGAATATGTGCATGGTAAGGTTATACGGCGGTTTGATGGCTTTGGGAACAACTCTTGGCACGTTCGAGGACGAACATATGTTTAAGAGGGGGAGGATGTAACGATCCGACCGGTTGTTTTGAGAAATTGCACTTCTCTTGGTAGTTTACAACCATGAGTATTTCCGTATGATGTATTATAACTTATGTGAATCGCCGATTTTGGTTTTCAGGTTATTCAGAATTGATTTGGAAGAATAAATTTCATGGTTTAAGCTTTAAGTTGGAAGAGTTGACCAAATTTGACTTTTCAATATTTGACCATCGATTAGAGTTTTGATGGTTCCGTTAGCTCCGTTGGGTTATTTTGGATTTAGGAGCGTGTCTGGATTGTGATTTGGAGGTCCGTAGTGTCGCGCTCCCTCTTTCCTCACGGAGATCGGGTTTATGACATTCAGTTGGGACAACTCTTTCCTTTTGGGAAAGGGGTTTGTGTTTTTGACAGTCGCCACCTAACGATTTTTAAAGGTGCGTAAGGACACCAAAGGGGTTTATTTACAACTATGTTGCTAACCAGAGATAGGGTAAGGGCTTGAAATTATCCTAAGAGGAAGGTCTTAGGCACCCCTCAGGATCCACAAGTGTGGTTCCCGGCCAAACAACTTTTTGTGAATTTGTACAACTTAGAAAACAAACAAATAAAGGCTCAAATAAGAGGGGATTTAAGTCTTAAACATGCAGATGTTTGAAAGAGATAGTAAAGAAGGTTAGATTTTGAAAGGATTGCAATCTAAGCATATAAAGGGTATCCTAGGTTTATGATAATATGGATCACATCAGTACAATACCCGGTAATCACTCCTCAAAAGAGGGGCTACACGTGGTATTAGCGCACCAGTCATCATATCCATATTCTACCCTTCCCCACCGCGTGAAAGTAATTAAAGCACGTGTTGGTCACGAACTCTATCGGGTGCTGTTACCCGTCCTTTTCTATTAGTCCCGGAGGAACTTAGGACTTCTATCCTATAAGGGATGTTCTAGGCAAACCCTCAGGTTTGAAGGAAAAACACTAAGGTGACAGATAAAAACATATAGGACTGCAATTAGGGGAAAACATAGAAAAGCAGAGAAAAGACACAAGTATACCTCCACAAGTAATGCAAATAAGCAATATGACTCATACACAGTTAAGGTCTTTTGATTCAGATCCTAAAACATGGTATCTAAATGATAATAACATAGACAAATTTATTGCGTAACTCAGAGAGGAAGTCATAACCAATTTTACTTACTGATTTTATCCTGTTGATAATTGAGCAGCATACATAAATAGACATATTTCCAGTTTTAACAACTTTGATTACCTAAGGCTTGCCTAGGCATGGGACAATGCTCAGTAATTACCCAGATTATTAAAGGAACTGTTTGAGTTGTTTTGCCTTAACATGATGTATTTAGGTGTTGCATCAAATGCAGAATTATCATTAGTGGTTTAGAGACATGGTAAAACAGTTTTAGGTCCTTTTTCATGAATTGGTAATTAGGTGGAGGATGAGTCCTAAAACATGATATCTAATGCACAGATAGGAATGCAGAATGATGCATATACAAAGTCCTAAGAAGGATTTCTAAATGCACAATAATTACAACATTAAGCATGATTTCAGAAGATGCAAGAGGGACAGTTTATTTTAGTGTTGTTTACCCTAAACAGGATCCCTAAGTGTACATGGAAGCATAAAGCATGATTGCAAAGTACTGGTTATTAACACATTTTAACGTAGGATTCTCAAAGTGATATGACAGTGAGATGAATATGCTGAAAATAGTAAGTATAAATCATAGGGAACATGATCTCTAATGCATGAAATGAGTCCTAAGCATGGTCTCTATTGTGCAAAGTAGGAATATAAACCCAATAACATGTTTTCTTTCCTTTTAATAGCTAAAGAATACATAGTCACCCATTCCCTTTCCACTATCCATTCCCCAAGAGTTGTAAATTATTACAGGCCAATGAATAAATTATAGAAATAGAAAATCAAGAAGCTACTCTATAGGGAGCCTTTAATTAGACCCAGATTTCCCAAAGCCTCCAATGGCCTCAGCTCCATAGACAAATCACATTTTAGGTGCATCAAAGTTCCCTAAGGATCTCAAGGATCCCGGGCAATGCTTACACCTAGACTTAGTAACCGAGAATTTGAACAAGTGCAGTGTGGAAGTTCCAGCCTCAGTGTGTCAGAGTTTAGAGGGAGCTCAAGGGTCCCAAAGCAGTGCTCACACTGAGGGGGCAAAACTTAAGGGTCTAAGAATAAAGTGAAGTGCAGGATGTGATTTAAAAAGAATTGAGTTAAGAAAGCATTTCTGAAAACAGTTTATTTGAAATAGGTTTACATATCAGTAAGCGAGTGGCTTAGGAAAACAGTTTTGAAAAGAACAGGGGGATAACCAGCACCAAACAGTACACAGAACATAGAGATACAACCACAAACAAGGAGGTAGGGATTGGGGACACATAGGCTGTACATAGAAACAGGTTTGTATACAAGTCAACATTAGAGAAGTACTAAAGTATAACAGACCTGTACAAACACCTAAACAATCACAGACATATTTTGTCATAGAGAGTTCATGCCAAGACCTTAATGGAAACAAATTGAGGGAGTACCAAAGAAGACATCACATGATAAACATAGTTGCACATAGGTTTAAGAAGAGGTTCAGGGTATAGCATGGAGACTAAGTAACATGTGGTGCATGTTGTAGTATACTAGGAATTGAAGAAGACATAAGTGAAGCAGATTNACCATAAGTAGAGACAGATTAAAAGCAAGATGAATCGAAATACCCAAAGAAACATATTGTTTTGAAGCTTTAAACATAAGTTGAAGACATACCGGTTGGAAGATAGCAAGTGCAGAATGAAGAATAGGCAAATAGAATAACCAATCTTGGCTTGCAGATGACTAGTAATAGTAGCAAGTAATCAAGGGAAGAACAGTAGATAGTATGCATATGTGTAAGAGAGAGAGTTGAACAGTGTGTATGTTCGTGTCTTGCTAATGAAAGAGCAGAGGTATATATAGTTTTGAAAATTGGCAGAGAGTATGGTAATAAGTACTTAGTTTAGAATAATTATAGAAATAATACTCAATCAGTATCAATTAGAGACCTGGACTCCCTTTAATTAGGGAGTCAAGTTCAGACGGGACAATCAAAGTTAAATAAGGGGAAGACATCAATTATAAACTGATTTTACCATAATAAGAGTAGTAAAAGCATGTGGCATGTAATAAATACCAAGTACAATATATTCAAGTAAGGAAAATATACACTGAATGTGTTTATATGGTAAAAATATAAATTAGTTCTGGAAATTAGTCAAAGAATCACGGATGGGACTAAAATCACGAGGAATTAGTACTAATTGAGGAAGGTGCCACACAAATAAGGAAACAATTCGAAATCGGTATAGAATTACAAGGGACATACACAAAACCATAGATTCAAAGAAAAATTGTCACAACTTTACGAAGAGATGCACAGAATCAATAGAGTATTAGGGAAACAATCGCTAATCGAATAATCAAACTTACTAAGCAACAAATAGCATGCACATCAGAGAAACCCTAAGTAAGACATCATAGAAACAGTAGGAGGTTGAAAACCCTAATAACAAAAGTACAGAGAAAATCCAGAAGATTAGCAAACATAGAAAACAAGATGAAGTCAAAACCCTAAAATTGGGGTTTCACCAGAATAATTAAGGTAAAAGAGGAGACTCAAGAAAATCATTTAAAATCATATTGGGAATCATATATTAGTACTAAAAATCAGAAGATAAAGTGTTTTCGAAAGGGGTTAAGAAACACTAGTTCTTTAAAAATGAAGAAACGTTTGAAAAACAAAGAGGTTTTAAAGAGAAAAAATGTGAAAACCTTAGAATAGACATAGATCTGTCACATATCTAGGAAGATTGGAAGATCTTAAAGCTAGGGTTTCCAGAGAAAAACTCAAAAGTGAAGAAAGCTTAAAATATCACCGGCGTTTGGCCGAAAAATGCAAGAATCTTACTCGAACGGTCATAGGAGGCCGGAAAACATGGCATGAGATTGTAGAGGTGAGTGAATCGCCTCTGGTTCACCTGAGATCCTCAATCGGTGACACATGCATGAAAGTCGGAGCCATGGGGTTGATGAAAGGTGGAAACTCCATCGTTTTCGACGGCAGGTGGCCGGAGAAGGAGAGAAAGAGCTCAGGGTGGAGCGTCTCAGAGAGAGAGATAAGAGAACTTAGAGACTGCTGGGTGAGAAATGAGAGGGGGAAACGAGACGGGGGAGGGTAGTCACCTAGGTTTAATTAAGGAATGTGGAATCTGAACCGTTGATTTGAATTAATCAATGGTTCCGATTGATAGATGCTTGGGCCAGGTAGTTGTAAAGACTGGGCTGGGTTATTGGGTCAATTAGTTGGGTTAAGGGTCAGATTTAATTGGGGCTAGAATTTAAATGAAAAATGGCTAGTTGTTAATTACTCAATTAATTAAAATAATTTATAAAAACAACTGATAATTATAAAAAAAAAAATTGATGCTTAACAAATTAAATTAAAATGATTAATCAGTATTTAAAAATATAAATGACTAATTTTTGAGTAAAAAAATAGCATAAAACATATCATTAGGCTATAATTGCAATTTTATTGCAATTATAGCCAAATAGTGCCAATTTGGCTAATTGTGAAATAATTTGATCTTAATAGAACCAAAAATAATGTATTAAGTCAAGAAATGTCTCTGAAATAATTTGTAATGAAACTTATAATTAATTATTAGAAAATAAAAATATTGGATAAATCAAAATAAATTAATAAAAAAATGGAAAATTATAGAAAAATACCAATTGTTATGAAAACCTGTTTTTGAAGGTGTATATGCAAACTAAAAATAATTTGAGAAAAAATTGGGTATCAACACGTAGTAGAATTAGGCTTGAAATAGCGAAAGTTGGAATTTTAGGATGTATGACCGGGAGTTGACTTTTTGATATTAGGGTCGGATTCTGATTCCGGAAGTTGGAGTAGGTCTGTAATTTCAAATGTGACTTGTGTGCAAAATTTGGGTTCATTCCAGGTTGATTTCCTATGTTTTGGCACGAGTGATGGAAGTTGAAAGTTCATTTAAGTGTGATTTGAGGTGTGATTTCTCGTTTCGATGTTGTTATGATGTTTTGAGGCCTCGAGTAGATCCGTGTTATGTTATGGGACTTGTTGGTATGTGTGGACGGGGTCCCGAGAGGCTCGAGCGTATTTCAGATTGATTTCAGGCTAATTTTCTTCAGGTTTTCAGTGTTGGTACGTTCTGGTGTCTGGTGTCACATTTCTTCATCGCGATCGTGGACTGATGAACACAATCATGTAAGGGAAAAATCTGAGGCTGAGTGTTTCTTCTTCGCGTTCGCGAACATAGGTCCGTGTTTGCATATGTTGTGCCTAATTGAGCATTGTGTTCGCGTTGGTGAGCACGCGTTCGCGTAGTTGCTTGGACTGAGCTGGGGTTGGAGAAATTCTTCAGCACGTTTGCGTAAGGTGAGATGCATTCACGAAGGCATTAGGTAGTGTTGTTCGCGTTCACGTGGTCTGTTTCACGATCACGTAGTGTATTTTGGGGGCTGCTGTGTTTGTTTTTCGCGTTAGTGGTGCCTCGTCCGTGTTTGCATAGGGTCTTTTGGGTGGCAGTGCATTTTGTTCATCGCGAACGTGATGGTTTTGCCGCGTTCGCGTAAGAGGACGTCTGGGCAGATTATAAAGTACTCTATTTCGAGGGTTTCAGCCTTTTTTACATTTTTTGAGCTATGGAACTCGGATTGAGGCGATTCCTGAAGCAACTTTCACCATATGAATTGGGGTAAGTGTTGTCTACTCCATTTTGGTTATATTTCATGAATTTATCTTCGATTATAGCTTTCAGTTGATGAACTTCTAAGAGGAAATTGGGGGTTTTGGCTTAAAGTTTCATAATGTGAATTTTTTAGTATTGAAAATCGATTCGGAGTTAGATTTGAGTGAAACTAGTATGGTTGGACTCGTAATTGAATGGGTTGTTGGATTTTGTAAGTTTTGTCGGGTTCCGAGGTGCGGGCTCGGGTTGGAATTTTTGGCCGATTTTGGGCTTTTGATTCAAGATTTGACCTTTTTCGATTAGGATTGGTTCCTTTAGCATTGTTTGATGTGTTTGAGTTGTTTTTGGTTAGTTTAGAGCCGTTCGAAGGTCGGAAAATAAGGGATGGTATTTTTGGAGCATCGCTCGGTTGCTTGATATTGGAATTGGCTCGTTCGAAGTAAGTAACACTTCTAAACTTGGTGCGAGGGTATGAAACTCCGAATTACGTGATATGTGACTGGTATTGAGGTGACACACATACTAGGTGACGGACGTGTGGGCGTGCACCGTGTAATTCCGTTATTTCTATGGTACTGTGTAGTTACCTATCTTATCTGTAACCATGAAAGTTCTACGTTCTTGATCTATTGAGTTGTGATCTATGTTAGAAACCATGTCTAGGCTACATGCTTTATCCTGTTGGGACCCACAGAGTTCATAAGTTGTTGAATTATCTGGTTTCATTGCATTACATACTCAGTCATACACATTCATTTGCATGTTATATCTCGGTCTCTGTACCATTTATTGACACGTCATATCATCATTTTGGGCTAGTTTCATGTCATTTTGAGCCCGAGAGATTGATGACTGAGTGAGGGAGAGGGCCTTAGTTTTATAGGATCGATCTGCACGCCGCAGTGGGTTATATTGATTTGTGCCATGATTGTCTTGATATAGCTCTTCGGCTGAAGGACCCCCTCCGGAGTCTGTACACAGCCCTAGTGAGCACCATCGATTTATATTAAGGGATGTATATTCCCTGGACATAGAGCTTGTCCGAAGCATATATACCTGGGATGGATCTTCCCAGGGGCTGGATTGTCCCTACTCAGTATTGAGTGACTGATGGTCAATTGATGTATATATTCCAGGATGGATTTTCCCTGGGCCGGATTGGCCATATACAGTACTGAGTGATTGAGCACGGTGAGTGGAAAGTGTGAGACAGTGAGATTAAGTAATCTAAGAGTGTGAGTACACGAGTTCATCTCTAAGATACATTGCAGTGACATGCACACATTGCATATAGGCATAGAGATGTATTTTCCTCATGCTGTACGGTATCACGTCATTCATGACTTCTTACACATATTGACATATGGGCATAGTGATGCATTTTACCTAAGGTTAGGTTTTGTTACTTATTGAGTACATGGGGTCGGTTGTACACATACTACACTTCTGCACCTTGCGTGCAGATGTTGGCTGCTGATGTTGCTGAGATCGACGAGAACTGGATTTGAAGATGAACCTGCATTCTCGTCGTTGCTACCTCTTGTTCATGGTAGCCTTAAATTCATAACAATCGGTTTATGTACATTTCGAACAGATGTATTTATTTCATACCAGCTTTGTATATTCTAATATTAGAAGCTCATGATTTGTAAAATTAATCCTTGGAGGATGTATAATATTAAGTTAACTTTTCTATTTAATTGTTTTATTAATTTCACTGGAATTAGATAATTGTTAATTGATTTACCTAGCGGGTTGGGTTAGGTGCTATCACGACTAGTTGGACTTCGGGTCTTGACAATATACCATAGGGGCCGATGTTGAAACGCACCAAAGTATCCATGACTGGGGAGAAATGAACTCGAGACTACATACCAGAAGGAACTTTATCTTCCAACAACGAGTATGCGGAAGGGATCGTGCAGCCCACAAAGATGCACTGGTAATATCTGTACTCATAAATAAAGTCCGGCTTAAACGTGTGTTAATTGATCTAGGTAACTCGACCAACATCTTTCGATCAAGGGTCATGGAGAAGCTCGGTCTACAAGATAAAATTGTGCCTGCAGTTCGAGTTCTAAACGGATTCAACATAGCATGTGAGACCACTAAAGGCGAAATAACGTTATCAGTGAAAACCGATGGGATCATCCAGAAGACTAGATTTTATGTGATCGAAGGTGACATGAGGTACAATGCTTTATTCGGAAGGACATGGATCCATAACATGAGGGTGATGCCTTCGACAATGCACCAAGTATTGAAATTCCCAACACCTGGCGGAGTTAAAACAATCTACGATGAACAACTGGCTGCAAACGAAATGTTCGCGGTCAAAAAGGTGATACTGGCATTTACAGTTTCAACATCTAAGGGCCCAAACTAGATGATAACAAACGAGTCCAAATAGGAATCACTGATACCATCTTCGGCAGATTCGGACAAACAAAAGGAAGTCGAGGATGATGATTATGTGGTTCCCAGATCTTTTATAGCCTCGATGATTCTGACACTACTAGATCGACATTCAAGGAACTGGAACAAGTCATATTGCGAGAAAGCATGCCCGATTGAAAGGTATACCTGGGCACGGTGCTAAGCTTCAAGCTTAGGGAAAAACTCATTCAATTTCTTATAACTAACAAAGATTGTTTCGCTTGGTCCCACCTATATATGACAGGTATCCCACTAGAGATAACCACTCACAAGCTGAGTCTGGACCCAAAGTTTCATCCGGTTAAACATAAGAGGAGACCCCAGTCCAATATCAAGCAATATTTCATCAAGGATGAGGTATCTAAACTTCTTAAAATAGGGTCTATTCGGGAGGTCAAATACTCAGACTGGTTAGCAAACATAGTTGTAGTCCCTAAAGAGAGAATAAACTAATATGTGTGTAGACTACAAAGATTTTAATAAAGCATGCCCTAAAGATTATTTTCCTTTGCCCAACATCGACCGTATGATCGATGCCACGGCCGGCCATGAGATCCTCAGTTTTTTCGACACCTATTCTGGGTACAACCAAATATGGATGGACCCGGATGATGAGGAAAAAACTTCCTTCATCATTAAATATAGCACACACTATTATAACGTAATGTTGTTTGGATTAAAAAATGCCGGTGCCACATATGAACGCTTAGTAAATCGGATGTTCGAGGTACAAATAGGAAAATTAATGGAGGTTTACATTGACGACATGTTAGTTAAGTCCCTATGAGCAGAGGACCATTTAAAACATTTGCAGGAAACCTTCAGCATATTGAAGCAGTACAACATGAAGCTGAACCCAGAAAAATGTGCGTTTGAAGTGGGGTCAGGTAAGATGCTCGGATTCATGGTATCCCATCGGGGAATCGAGATCAATGATGTTAAGGTCAAAGACATTGAAGATATCACAGTCGTCGACAACGTAAAGGTCGTGCAAAGGTTAACCGGGCGAATAGCCACACTGGGGCGATTTATTTCGAGGTCGTCCGACAAGAGCCACCGGTTCTTCGCACTGTTGAAGAAGAAGAAACATTATGCATAAGCCTGAACTGTCGGGTCGATTGGCCAAATGGGCCGTAGAAATAATTGGGTACGATATTGTATCGACCTCGGACCGCCATTAAGTCTCAAATTTTGGGAGAATTTGTGGCTGACTTTACACGGCCCTAATACCCGAGGTCGAAAGAGAGTTATTGGTTAACTCAGGAACTTCCTTGGGAATCTGGACCCTCTTCATATTCCACATATTTATTCCTCCAGTCCCAAGTTTGGCTCGTCGAGTTGATCTCGGCGTGGCCTTTTTCCGCCACCGATCTAATAAGTTGTACGACTTCTCCCGAGTTGAACTCGTCATCTTCGACCGACAACCCCAAGTTAGCGAGGGCATCAGCCTCACTATTTTGATCTCGAGGTATGTGTTGCAAAGTCCATTATTTGAACCGATGTAATTTCACCTGTAATTTGTCTAAGTATCTTTGCATTCGTTCTTCTCTGATCCTGAACGTTCCATTGACTTGGTTCACCACGAGGAGGGAGTCGCACTTGGCTTCGATGAGCTTTGCCCCCAAGTTCTTGGCTAGTTCAAGGCCTGCAATCATGACCTCATATTTGCCTCGTTGTTAGTTAATTTTCAAATGTTTTTTCTTTTGAGTCGGAGGGGGCATTTTTGGATTCACCATCTTGCTTCTTTACCCAAGTTCTCTTTATAGAAATGTACCCCATGCTAACAAATGCCCCGGAGTTGTAAGAATTGGTGACAATGATATATGGATAGTTGGCAAGATATATGTTGTGGGCTTCTAACAGATGAGTAACAACCATATCATAGAGAAGACTCGTGGGATCATTGGCAATCTCTATCATGAAATTGATGACCCAGGAGGATAACATGACCTTGTGTTTAGTCAAAAGACAGTAGACCGAGAAGATATCACGTTAGGCAAAGGTAGAGAAATATCTTGTTCTTGGGATAAGAGTGGTTGCATAATATGTGCTAAGACACGGGTTTTGAAACAAACATCACTAGGTCCTAATTGACTGGGAAGGGAATTAGAGGGTGATTCAGCTATACACCTTTTTGCTTGATCAAAATAAATTTCAAAATCTTTAGGCCAAGTATTCTAAAAAAGCATAGAGAAGCCAGAACACTTATGCTGAAAAATATAGTCAAACATAGCACAATCTAACACAATGCATTTGCTTATAACTAAGGTTTCTAACTTGTCAGGTTTTTTAGAGCGAAGATTAGCATAGAACATTTTAAAAAGGGATTCACATACCTATGGAGGAGGCAAGCAGAGAAAATTTTTCCACCTCTAGAAAATGAAGAACTCCTTGACTTTGCCATTGAGACTTTCCATGACATTTAAATTAATAACTCTACCATGGGATACATGTTTGTCTTTGAAGGCTATGAAGGCATCCCCATTGGGTGTGTCCCAAAAATTCAGGTCTGACTCGAAAGAACTTGAGAGATCAGTTTTGGGCTTTTTGGGTGTGAAGGTTCCAAGGAGATATTCCATGGGTCGTTTTACTAGGATTCTTTTGTTGAGACTCTATGCATCATCTGAGAGGCCCTGAGAGGAGGCAAAATCCTTAGAGTTGTCTGATCCTAGATTAACTGGTTCAGGAGGTTGAGAGGAGGGTTTTGCTCGAGAACGAGTGCTTTTACTGGTTGATGAAGATGGGTTTTTGGATTTTTTCCCTTGTAGGGTTTAGAGTAGAGGATTGGAGATACAAACAATGTAAGGGACTTTGGTGGATTAACTTGGACTTAGAAGGATGGAAACTAGCGGTTGAGTATAGACGAGGCGTCAGTGATTCCACGGTATGATTGTCTGATCTCTAAAAAGGCATGAAAGGTGTGAAAAAGGAAAAGAAAAGGACATACAATTAATGGCACTTACACACATAAGGAAATGTGCATATTAAGTGACGAAAAAATTAAAAAATATCACAAAGGCCCTAAAATTATGAATTAATGGAAATAGTGCTAAGAGAGTCTCGTAGTGCACAGAATATGTCCTCAAGCAGGGTTTTGTAAAAATATCTGCCAATTGATCCGCGAAACTTAAAAATGATAGCTATATGTTACCATTAAGGACATATGTCTAATAAAGACAAATACCACTAGAATTATCACAAAATATTTGAACAGGTTTAACAGATAATTCATAGTCACCCAATTGATGTGACATCCCGTCACAACCCAAACCAGAGGGCTGCGACGGGCATCCATTACTTTACTCAACCGAGTACTAATGTAATATATTTTTATTATCGTACTATCATGGGTAAATGTTCCAAAAGGGTCATCATGACATAACCAAAAAAACCATAAGGGAATGCTTGACATAGGACGACCTAACATGATATAGAAAGTTATACATGTGACATACGGGCCTATAAGGTTGATATAATCATTTATAAACTAAAAACATAGGCCGATAAGGCCATACATGTATCCATATACCTTCCATCTGTCTACAAGCCTCTAAGAGTACATAAACATCATAAATTCCGGGACAAGGCCCCACTATACCAATCAATACATGTCCAAATTATATTGACCAAATAGTCAACTCTGGAGAAACTAGAGTGCACCAACACTTTCCGCTGAGTTGATAGCCTACTAGGAGGACTGTCAACCCATCTATCGGGACCTGCAGGCATGAAACCCAGCATCCCCAGGGAAAAGAGACGTCGGTATGAATAAAGTACTGAGTATGAAAAGGAGAAAAGCATAAATAAGAACAGTAATGTAAAGAGAGATATAAGAGGTACAACCTGTAGCATTTGAGTGCCTCTAAGAGATAGTGAAATGAAATGCGTGATACATATATATACATAATATTTTAAAAACATACGCCTCAGCGGGCCTTATCATCATCATATCGTACCCGGCCTCAAAGAGGACTCGGTAAAAATGTACCTGGCCATCATAAGGCTCGGTAGAATTGTACCCGACCACGTGGAGCTCGGTAAACCCAACTGACCAGTGGTTGCACAATAGGTTCCGCACTCGGTAGACTATAGCGTGTCTTGGTAGAGTAGAGTAGATACATATATAATGCATGCTGGACTCATGAAATCACGTTCTAAACCTTTCGGAGTGACGTAAGGTCATTGCACCTTCGATTAAAATTATGGACATCATACCATCAATATGAACATAATTAGGATTCAAGGATCATACATACTTTATTAGGATAACTTTATAATAAATAAGAACATGGACAACCTTAGTTGCTAGGAGTAGATTCGTAATGAAATAGCGTATCGTGTATGTTCGTTTCACTTTAGATCATGCCAAAAGAAAGAAGGAAGTGCCTTAACATACCTTAACACCATTGAGTCCTTAATACCTTCCAAGAAATTCTTCAAACAACTCAACTCAATCTACCATAGCATAAGGAGATTCAAAATCAATGTTGAGTAAAGGTTAAATGCACAACCTAAACTAGTAGCTCGTTTACGAAAATTTGGGCAGCATCTCCCCTGTAACAAGGACCTCCTCCAATACCATATATCAAAAAGACCAAGAAAAAAATAATAACAACATGTATGCATAATTTTGCAACCTTATCTCCATCACAATATATCACAAAACTGCCCACACACCCTTATCACTTCATACATAAAATGACAACAAAAATAGTGTCAAACAACCTAAAAATGTAACGACGAATGACCAGCATTCCATAATTATGTGGTGTTTCTCCACACCTTTTATCCTCCAAACCTTCGTAAAACATCAGCAAAATAGACAGCAAAACAGCCCACAAAACAGTCCTCTACAAGTCGAATAACTCGAACTCATGGCTTCCGATCACCGTCCTGTGAGTACTAACTATTAGGAAACGAATTATCAACCTTCCTTGATATTTAAATCTTAAATACAGAAATTAGACGTTTTCTTAACTATAAAGTACCTTCCAAAACTCAAACTACAAAGAAAAAGAGAGGCGATATAGTGATACTTACATCGTAGGGATCGTTCTGGTGTTATCGCTTCTTGATTTCGTACCGGGATGTTAATATTCTTGGAAACCCTTGTGGAGAGCTTGAAGATAAGTTTAGGGGTATTATTCTGTTCATGGTATGTAGAAATGTGAAGAAATAGACGACATAAGGCCTATATATATATATATACATATATATATATACATATATATATATATATACATATATATATATATATATATATATATATATATATATATCCATTTTTGAAAAGTCAAAGAGGTACTAGCTTGACACCCTATTATTGGCTCTTCTTCAGACGGTTATATCTTTTTATCCGGATGTCGTATGAACAAATGGTTAAGAGATTTAGAAACTAGATTCCAATACCTTCACTTTGTTATATAATATTTCCCAAAAATACCTCATATAACACAAGGAATGTATTGCTCAAGAAGCTTTAGTGATAAACCTACTTGTCACCTATGCAGTTTGCGCAGTCTCGCAAAACTGTAAATATCTCTCTGCTCCTATGTTGTATCGATGAACGGTTTAATGAATTAGAAAATATACTTGTAGATATTCAATTTGTTAGGTCTATCATCCCCTAATTCCAAGTATATTGGGATAGAAGCTCAGCTACATTTGACCTAAATTTTAGCATATTTATGAATGTAACTTGTGATGATCTTTGCCAACTTTTGTTCTACAAATCACTTGAATTCAAAACATAACACATGACTATCATAAGACAAAAATAACTCATAACTTAACCTCCTTATAATTTTGAGCACCCTAGTCTCACCCCAAAAGTACATGTTATAACATTCCCAACTTGTCGACTTTCGACGAAACTTATTTTATTCAATTGGTTTAGCTTGTAAGCCTTCCAACCCTCTCGGTACTTTTAGTCCATGAACTTAAATATTTCTAACATCCAAGTTAACATGATTAACTTACTTTATGTACTTGCAAAGATGATCCCATTTATGAGCTTAAATCAATTGACTTACGACGTACTTTCATGTACGAAAATATGGGGCGAAACATCATTCCCTCCTTTGGAACATTCAACCTCGAATGTTGACTGATGCACTTATCTGTGTCTTAAACAATAGTTTTTACGAATACTTTAATATTGTCTTTGCCATATAGGGAGCTGTTCGGTGAATAAACCCAAAGGTTAGAGCATTCTCCCCTTTAGGCCTCTTTCTCACACGACGACTCTGGTCGAAATTCTTCCAATCTCGTAACTGTTTCTACCTTATTTCATGCAGCTTGTACAATTCTGACCTTGTATGTGTACCTATGCAACTCTTTTCTCCTTTTTCTCCATCTTTTAGCAAATCTTTAGGCCTCTCTTTGGGAACATATACAGAACTCGACAAGCTATCCCTCTGGGCATCTATAGGTGTACTAAAGTATTTCACTTGGTAATTTGTCGAACATACGACTATTGATATATCTTGTTTCATAGCCTCGGTTATCTATCCTTATAGATTTACTACATCTAGGTGAGTCATACTATACCATAACACTTACTTCAGTTTATTATTACCAAGATTTTCAACCAAACTATAGGTTACGCTATCGCTGCTTATCCTACATGTATAAATCTAAGTCCTTTAATGCTTCCTCATTATTGTTTATCTTAAGAATGATAGCCTAATCTCATCTCATACTTTGAAATTTTTATCCATCCATTTTTGATTTACCTTAATGTTGATCCATAATCTACTACTGATAACTTGAATCCTATCATGTAATACATTGTCACTAGGGCTCATGTCGCATCAGGGAAAATTTGAAGTGATTTTCTTGATCCATCTAGGGACGATACTATACTTCAATAACCGTATTTCATATCATCATAACATGATTCATCTTATGGGGGTATTCTGATCCCGTGCATTTCATGAAATTCATGTTCTCAAAATCATTACTCAATCAAAGGCCTAAACGTCATCCTCTTATCATTTATCACAATAACACCCTTACTTTACTACCAGTGTAGCATTCCATCTATTCTAAATGCTCCTAGTTTTGAACTCCTTTGAGTTCACTCATGCTATACTAAGCTTTTATAACTTTATGGAAACCATCAGCTCTCTTGTTGTGATGGGTTTAATCCCGAGGACTTACCTATTCTCGTCACCTTCTCACTCACCTTTTCTTATCCTTACTCCTGTCTAGCTAAAACCTTGTTGCTATACCATACTTTAGCTTGAGACCTACACATATCTATTTATACTACTCGCAACCTTCCTTTTAACATGCTAGCACCATATATTTCCTTTCATGCCTTCTCATTTGTCTTTAAATGTAAGCAATTACTTTTCGTGGTCGCTCTGCCACTTTCTCCATGGATACTTGGATTATCTTAGTGCCTACATATACTGGAGTTCCCTATAACTCATATGATCCTAATTACCAGCTTTTGATTTTGTTTCTTCTTCCTGTTTATTAGCCACGATAGGTGCCACTTTCTTATGGAGTGCATACAATATTATAGTGAGACTACTATTACAAGACCATTTCGTCTTTAGGTCACTATGCTTATGTTGAAGCCTTTTTCATTATTTCCTCAGCTAGTATTTCGTTGCAGTGCTTAGGGAAGACCCTATGACTCTTGTAAAGCTGTGAGCTTATTACATTGTATACCCCACAGTATTTCTGATGTTCTTACTCGCCTATCATTATCCTTAGTTACTTACCTCCGCGCCCTTGTGCTCGTAGGGTTGATTCTGAATTGAAATTTTAGTTGTCTCCCTAGTGGCACTCTCTTTTATTTCCGTAACACTTATATTGTACCTTCTACTACCCCAAATCCTATCTTAATATTACTCAAGGATCACCATGGCATCATATCTGCGAGACTGAATTCCCTATGTTGGGTTTCACTATGTATATCTTGCACGATCTGTTGATTTATCTATTACCTTTTGTTTAGATATAACTAGGCTCTTCCTGAATCAACTACAGACTACCCGCTGGTCCATTCTCATATTTATATTAAGCGTAACCCCTCTTGGGTAATGTTTTGTTTTTTGGTCTTAACTTACCCCCACACTAGCTCCTTATGTATCAAGTGTTCATTCCCACTTATTTATTAATATCATCGAGTGCGAAACCTTTATTGATTCTCCCCGGCGTCATGCTTGCACAATGTTCTGGAGTAATATTATATCTGTAGGATCTGAATAAATGCAATCTCATTCCTTTCACCTTTTTACCGCATTCTTCCTTTACCATTCGATAGTTACCTCTTCATCTTTTGCAATCTCACTTTGCGGTAACCCTTCTATACCAAGGATAATTGAATTTCTTACGCACAAGGGTGAACCTGGTGTAACTGCACAACTAGTCCCTTAAGCTTAACTCTGCTCATAGTTCTTGCTTTAGGGAAGCGTTTTCGTGAATGACCTTTAAAGGTTATTATTCTATTGTTCATTCTATTATTATTGAAACACGATCTCTGAAACGATGCCGACTATTACCAATTCCTTCGATCCCTAATTCTTGTTCGATTTTTTTACCATACCGTACTAATTTCTATTACTCGGGGGTCCAGCTTTTCCTTCTGGTAATCACGTTGGACTCAACAACTTGTTTCTCGAAATGAGGATATGACTTTAGGGCTTATACTTTTATTATCTCAAGGCATGTCTCCTCTTGTCTTTTCCTTCACTTGACTATAGACTCTGTCATCCAATCATATTTTTATTTACCGTTATCACTTAATTATCACATCTTACTCATAATGCTTCATTTATTCTCTTCTTATTATCCTGCTAATATCTCTGTCTATTACCTTATTATAAGAACTTCAACAAAACAGCCTTTCCCTTTTAGATCCCCTTGCACCATCTCATTGGCTCTTGGGTCGACTAACATTCTATCTTTACTAGGGGTAGGAGTCATCCTAAGGTAAATATACATCCCTTCTAGGATTCCAATCCCTATCTTCTGAAATTTCTGAACATTCTAGTATTCATATCCGACTGCATTATTCTATGCACCACCTGGCTATTTCCCAATGAGAACTATTACCATGTCCTGCACTACCCTTAAAAAATGTTAGATAATGATAACAATCCATCCACAATTTTGGGTTACTCTAACCTCAGCTGGATCCTGATATCCTATCATTCTCTTAAATTATATCTGTTAGCTCCGATAGGACATAATTGAGATGGGTGTGGACAATTGTACACACCTCTATTATTGTTTAAGGTAACTCAGAATACTTATATTTCTCTGCCTCAATTGTAAATACTGATAATCTTCACTAACTGGGTACCTCGTACCTTTCTTCACCTTGTTTCTTTTACTTGTTGAAACTTATATCTACCTTCTGATTCTCTTATTGCTTTTTACCATATAGGTGGATAGATACTCATGCCTTAGGTCTCCTCATCAATAATATTACACGTTTTAGACACACATAATCTGCTGAAGACCTCACATTTACTCATCATAAACATGATGAAAAATCGAGTTCCTCTGACTTAATTATTCCACAGCCACATTCAATCGCTTACCAACTGCCTTTGTGGATTTAGGTATCATTGTATTACTAACAAAGTGGAATTTAGGAGTTTGATTTCTTACAACTAAACCCCACCACACGATCTAGAGTAAGAAGAAAGAGTGACAGTCCTAAATGCCCTGTAGCTGTAGCCTCCTACTTATAAGCGTGGTGCACAACACACCCATAAACAAGACTCTACTAGACACGACTTGTAGACTCCCTAGGACAGAACTACTCTCATACCACTTCTGTCACGACCCAAACCAGAGGGCTGCGACGGGCACCCAGTACTTTACTCAATCGAGTACTAACATAACATATCTTTATTAACGTACTATCATGGTAAATGTGCCAAAAAGGTCATCAATGCATAACCGAAAAAAATATAAGGGAATGATAGACATAGGACGACCTAACATGTTATGGAAACTTATAAATGTGACATACGGGCCTATAAGGCTGACATGATCATTTGTAAACTCAAAACATAGGCCGACAAGGCCATACAAGTATCCATATACCTGACATCTGCCTACAAGCCTCTAAGAGTACATAAACATCATAAATGTCAGGACAAGGCCCCGCCATACCAATCAATACATGTCCAAATCATATTAACCAAATAGTCAACGCCGGAGAAACTGGAGTGCATCAAGACTTTTCGCTGAGCTGATAGCCTACTAGAAGGACTGTCAACCTGTCTATCGGGACCTGCAAGCATGAAATGCAGCGTCCCCAGGCAAAAGGGACGTCAATATGAATAAAGTACTGAGTATGTAAGGTAGAAAAACATAAATAAGAACAGTAATGTAAAGAGATATATATGAGATACAGCATGTAGCATCTGAGTGCCTCTGAGATATAGTGACATGAAATGCGTGATACATATATATACATAATATTTTAAAAACATATGCCTCAGTGGGCCTCATCATCATCACATCGTACCTGGCCTCAAAGACGATTCGGTAAAAACGTACCCGACCATCATAAGGCTCGATAAAATTGTACCCGGCCACGTGGAGCTTGGTAACCCCAACTGATTAGTGGTTGAAAAATAGGTGGCGTACCGGCCGATTATAGCGCGACTCGGTAGAGTAAAGTAGATACATATATAATGCATGTTGGACTCATGGAATCACGTTCTAAACCTTTCGGAGTGATGTAAGGTCATTGCACCTTTTATTAGCATTATGGACATCATACCATAAATATGAACTTCATTAGGATTCAAAGATCATACATAATTTCTTAGGATAACATTATATGAAAAGAACAGCATGGACAACCTTAGTTGCTAGGAGTAGATTCGTTATGAAATAGTGTATCGTATACGTTCATTTCACTTTAAATCATGTCAAAAGAAAGAAGGAAGTGCCTTAACATACCTTAACTCCATTGAATCCTTAATACCTTCCAATAAATTCTTCAACAAATCAACTCAATCTACCATAGCATAAGGATATTCAAAACCGGTGTTGAGTAAAGGCTAAATGCAAGTTAAACTAGTAGCTCATTTACGAAAATTTGGGCAGCATCTCCCCTGTAACAAGGCCCTCCTCCAATACCATATATCAACAAGAACAAGAAAAAAATAATAAAAACATGTATGCATCATTTTAAAACCTTATATCCATCACAATATATCACAAAACAACCCACACACCCTAATCACTTCATACATAAAACGACAACAAAAGTAGTGTCAAACAACCTAATAATGTAACAATGAATGACCAGCACACCATTACGTCATTATGTGGTGTTTCTCGAAAAACTTTATCCTCCAAAACTCCATAAAACATCAGCAAAATATACAGCCCAAAAGCAACACGAAACAGCCCACAAAGCAGTCCTCTACAAGTCTAATAACTCGAACTCATAGCTTCCGATCATCATCCCATGAGTCCTAACTATTACGAAACGAATTTATCAACCTTACTTGATATTTAAATATTAAATTCATAAGTTATAAATTTTATTAATTATCAAGTACCTTCCAAAAATCAAACTACAAAGAAAAAGAGAGGCGATATAGCGATACTTACGTCGTAGGGATCGTTCTAGTGTTATCGCTTCTTGATTTCGTACCCAGGATGTTAATATTCTTGGAAACCCTTGTGGAGAGCTTGAGGATAAGTTAAGGGGTATTATTATGGTCATTTTATGTGAAAAATTGAATAAATAGACGACATAAGGCCTATATATATCCCTTTTTGAAAAGTCAAAGAGGTGCTAGCTTGACACCCTATTATTGGCTCTTCTTCAGATGCTTATATCTTTATATCCAGCTGTCATATGAATGAATGGTTAATAGAGTTAGAAACTAAATTCCAAGACCTTCACTTTGGTATATAATATGTACCAAAAAGACCTTATATAACACCTGGAATGTATTGCTCAAGAAGCTATAGTGACAAACCTACTTGTCACCTATGCAGTTTGCGCAGTCTCGCAAAACTGTAAATATCTCTCTACTCCTATGTCGTTTCGATGAATGGTTTAATGCGTTAGAAACTAGCCTCATAGATATTCAATTTTATAGGTCGATCATACCCTAATTCCAAGTATATTGGGAGAGAATATCAGCTATATTTGACCTAAATTTCAGCATATTTATGAATGTAACTTGTGATGATCTTTGCCAACTTTTGTTCCACAACTCACTTGACTTCAAAACATAACACATGACTATAATAAGACAAAAATAACTCATAACATAACCTCCTTATCATTTTGATCACCCTAGTATCACCCCAAAAGTACATGTTATAACATTCCCAACTTGTCGACTTTCGACGAAACTTATTTTATTCAATTGGTTTAGTTTCTACGCCTTCCAACCCTCTTGGTACTTGTAGTCCATGATATTAAATATTTGTGACCTCAAAATTAACATGATTAACTTACTTTATGTACTTTCAAAGTTGATCTCATTTCTGAGCTTAAATCAATTGACTTACGACGTACTCTCACGTACGAAAATATGGGATGTAACACATCCAGAGTAATTGAGAACAATATTGTCCAGTTGTAATGTATTCTTCTTCAGTTGTCGAAAGAGCTACTGATCCCTATTTCTTGTTTTTTTAGGAGATTAGTGCCTTTCCCAGCAATTGACAAGTGTCACTTGTGCTTTTTTTGTCTTCTTTGTGACCTGCAAGATCATCATCTGAAAATCCGTACTACCGGTGCAAAGGTTTCATCATAGTCAACTCCTTCATGCTGTGATTAGCCTTGAGCTACTGATCTGGTTTTGTTTCTGACTACATTTCCTTCTTCTTTTAACTCGTCCTGAATTGTCACGATCCAAAATCCATAAGTTCGTGATGGCGCCGGACGTCATTGTCAGGCAAGGCAATCATTAATTAATCGAAATAATTTTCCTGTTTTAACATTTATGAAAAAATATTTCCTATCACTTTATTACATATTAACCAAATAAAATATGTCAAGTAAAATAATAGTTTAAATATTACACTTAGAAAATATATCCCAACACATCCTAGAATCCGATGTCACAAGCACATGAGCAATTTCTAAAAATTTATAAATCATCACAAAGCTTGTCCGAATTACAAATTGGACAAGGAAGTTTAAAAATGGAAGTAAATACAGTACGTGGGAGACTCTGCCAGCTGTGGATCGCCTTCGGATGATGCATCTCGCCTAAGTCTCTGAATCCTCCACATTGCTATGAAAGTACCTGTGCAATAAAATGCATAGCAAGTGTAGCATCAGTACAAAAATAATGTGTACTCAGTAAGTCGCCCGCCTAACCTCAGAGAAGTAGTGATGGTGGGTCAAATTAGACACTTGCTAAAAGTCAATTTAGAATATTCAAATGTGACACTAAGCATGAATATCCTAGGCAATTTATTAAAATCAGGGATAATTATTATCAACTCTTTCCAAATTTAACCCTTTATCCTTCATCATATTAATAACAATTAATCATCATGGTGATTTAATCAAATAACAATTTAATAAACAAGAAGGAACAACTTCTTCCAAAAATATTTAATAACTTTAAATCCCTGTCATTTCAGTTGAAAATTTAAAATTCCAGGCCAGTAATCAGGCACAAATCATAGCAACTACGCAGTAAATATCATGCGCAAGCAATGCCGAGGGTCGAACGACATAGACCAATAATAATAAACTGTGCACTGTCGAGGGTCGAACGACTCAAACCATAGATGCATCTATCTACCCTGCTCGCGAATCGATCATGCGACGCGGTTATACATAAAATAATGAGGCTAGCCTTCTCGCGAATCATGCATGCGACTCAGGTGCTCATATGAATACACACAAATACATGGTCATCCTGCTCGCGACTCATACATGCGACTCAGGCACCCGAAGTTACACATATCCACCCAATAAGTCCCCATTTTATCAAGAAAAGTCGTTTTCTCAGGAAAGTGGTAAAATTTTTTTTAAAGGGACATGAAATATAGCTCTTAAATCTTTGTTTTGCAACTCATTTGCCAAGTTTAATGATATTTCCAGAATAAAACCCTACCTGGTATATAATTATCCACGGAGGAATTAATTCTTTCTCTAGATGATTGAGAAAATGAACTCTAGTCTTATTTAGATATTCAATTACGGTTTCGATTATATTAGCAGTTTAATATTACAGGCAGGATCACAGGTACAACACGTAAGGCATGCTAGTGGGTCCTAGACTACCTGGACATGGCATAATAGCAGCTACGCACGGACCCCCGTCACCTCGTGTGTACATAGCCCCGGAAGATAATAGCACATACTTAATTAATTCACATAGGGGGACAATTCCCCCTCATAGTTAGAAAGGAGACTTACCTCGCTCCGAAATTCCATAACCGGCCTCCAAGCCCTTCCGACGACTCAAATCATTGCACAATGCTCCAAAACTATCCAAACAATGACAAATCAATAAAAATATACTCTAATATTCGCAAAAATTCCAAATTATATAATTTCCCAACTCCGCTCAGTGAAATGACCAAAATGCCCTCAGACCCGCGTGCCCGAAATCCGAATTTTTTTGAAGATATACCCTACCCATAGCGTTACTAACTCAAATATATAATTTAATCAAATATTCATGCTCAATTCGTGGCTAAATTCCAATTTACCAAATTTCTAGGTTTCCTTGAACATACCCAAATTTTTCTCAATTTCCCGTACCAAATCTATGTAATAATCTTGTATTTAATTCAAAAACGTGAAGAAATTACTTACCTTGCGATCCTTGACGAAATCCTCTCCTTGAAGCTCCTGAAAATCGCCCATAGCTTATGAAAATAGATGGAGAAATGAACCAAGATCCTTGTTTTAAAACATTCTGCCCAGGCCGATTTTCGCATCTGCGGTCCCCTTGTCGCACCTGCGCTTCCGCAGGTGCGCCCAAATCTCCCGCACATGCCGCCCCCTTGGCTCCAGAACCATTTCACACCTGCGGCGCCCATAGCCGCGCCTGCGGCGCCGCACCTACGGCCAAAGCCTCGCAGGTGCGGTTACACCAGATGACTGCAACCTTCAGCTTTCTGCAACTATAAATATTGATCCGTTAACCCCCCGGAATCCACCCGAGGCCCCCGGGACCCCGTCCAATTATACCAACCTATTCCAAAAATGCGGACTTGCTTGAGGCCTCAAATCACATCAAACAACATCGAAACCACGAATCACACTCAAATCCCAACTTTATGAACTTAGAAATTGCCAACTTCTACATCTGATGCCGAAACCTATCTAATCACGTCCGTTTGACCTCGAATTTTGCACACAAGTCATATTTGACATTTCGGAACTGCTCCAACTTCCGGAATTGCATTCCGACCCCGATATCAAAATTTTCGCTTTCGCTCGGATTCTTCAAAACCTTTCAAATTTCTATCTTTAGCCAAATGACCTCCGGACACCCGAATTCACTTCCGATAGCGCTCCCAACTCCAAAATCACCATACAAAGCTATTCCCAGACTTGGAATCCCAAACGGACATAAACATCACTGAAATTCACTTCAAGCCAAACTTAGGAAATTTCTTCAAAAATGCTGACTTCCACAATATGCATCGAAACGCTCCCGGGTTATCAAAACCCGATCCGGACATACGCCCAAGTCCGAAATCATCTTACGAACCTGCAGGAACCTTCAAATGCTGATTCGGAGGTCGTTTACTCAAGATTCCAATCTTAGTTGATTCTTCCAACTTAAGGCTTCTGAAATGAGAATTTTCTTTCCAAATCAACTCTAAACTTTCCGAAATTGAATTCCGACCACACCTACAAGTCATAACACCTGAAATAGAGCTGCTCACGACTTCAAACCGCTGAACGACGTGCTAGAGGTCAAAACGACCGATCGGGTCGTTACATTCTCCCCCACTTAAACCGACGTTCCTCCTCGAACGTGCCAAGAGCTACTCCGGAGTTATCTGGAATCACTGTTTAACACCTCGAGCACCTGGCCGTGCTACCACAACCCAGTTGAGCACATTAGCTTGATCAATTTGAAGATTTCTTCTTTTATCCATATAACAAGCTCAGAATCTAGTTCCAACACTTGAGATTTCTCTGTTAGGCCTAGTTCCAATATATAAACACCGTATCCACCACCACACGATATACCAGAACATTACTGCATACCTTTGCTGAATTAGCACCATGCACCGCAAAATTCATCATCTAACCACAATGACGCTCCCTGAACCTTAATAGCCAAAATCCCACGAATCTGATGCTCTCAATGCACCTCATGATATATATATACATACATCCTGCTATAATGCTAATGATACCACCACAACGGAGGAGATGTGTAGAAATTCATACCCAACTGCAGAGTTAACAAATCATTGAATATCTCATCTTGACTAGAATCATCACCTCATTATGAACCTGAATAATGGTATTTGTTCTTTAATATACACTTCACGTAATCTTATCGCACCGATCCCTGATCCGATAATCTCACCTCACCCAGTACGAACTGCTCAGACAACAAATAACCCCAAACATGACAAACAACCTCACATGATACCACATCGTGCTGATAGGCCATAACTCGAACATGATAGATAAGAAATGACCCAGGAAGGGACTATTCAACTCACACAACTAATATGAACTTTTCTCAGAAAATAGGAAGTAAACCATAAGAAAAATAAATATATATTAACCCTTCTCATCATCACACTGTTGCGGCGTGCAACCCGATCCAAATAACATACCTGTGGCGGCGTGCCACCCGATCCCATCATAAAACTCACGTAAGGAAATATATACGGAGTTGAATCACTCAATATTACACATTACCAAATATCGGTCACAAGCACACTAAGTGCATAATACCATCTTGGGGAGACTGATAGAGCCGCATGTAACAAAACTCAAACACAACTGAGGTGCGATATATATATATACACTCTGGATCTCAAGAGCTATCCTGCTCACATAACATCCCCACTACGCGGGACCTTAACACATAGGAAATTATCAAGACGTTTCACAACTCGCACGGCACAATCACAATATCACATGAATTTGACGAAGACGGAGCAACATCTGCTGTTCTAATACTTTTCCATGAAAAGCGCTCTACTGAAATGAACATGCCTGGCTCATACGGAGCCCCTAATCATATTTAAATCTATCCACAAACATCGATTCTACCTTGCTCGCACCAAACTAAGCTAATAGATTTACCTGGGTCCACATTAACCCACTTTCTCTCATAATACGCGAGAACAACCATCATAGCCGGGACAAACATCCCACAATCCAAAACCAAATGAACTGAACGCCTTTCAGGCATAAATTCTCAAATAACCAATATTGCAATCCTTTAAATCTTCAATCCATCGAGTGACTACACGTCCCATTTATACAATATTTTCGCGGTCATGCTTCCACGATCTTCCACACAAGGCAACAAGACACATCAAGAACCCATGACCAGGGTACAAAGCCTCTTCCACCTAATATCAATCTCAGGTGACACTGAAGATAACACCGGCTTACTCTGAACTTTCAAATCCCTTTTTCTTGCTCTTCCGAGCTCATGGCATCCTTATTAACACCAAACCGCAATCTCGATTCTTACTCCCAGTTACATACTGCTTACCGCACCTAACATGTCAATATGAGATAACGCAGGAATTCCATCATAACTTATGAACCACCAATAGGGTGAACACTTCATCATATAGAAACCTTTTACTTAACTCAATTCAAGAGTATCATATCAACACACAAGTGAATTCTCACAACCATCCAACAAACAAATCCTTAAGTAGTAGTCTATACCACCATAACCCTTCTGGGATCCGCCTACGCCTGACAGGCCATAGCATTCAAATGCTCCCACATGAAATCCGTTACGACGGCCGACAAGCCCACACACACCGGCACAAACCACATGCATAACTTAATCACGTCAAAGGAACTGATCACTGCCGCAAATGTGCCATTTCAACCATGGCTAATGAATCTATCTTCTTTAATCATCTTCAATTGCTTCAGTAATAATAGCAACTTCCTTCAACTCATAGCAAACTCAACCCTCACTCATCCCGAGTGACCTTGACTCACGAGACTATGCTGCCTAAATTCCGCAACCAGTATTATACCCTCCTGATAATCTTTCTACAATCCGGAGTTTATTTCTCTCACTCCTCCAATACTATCCTGCATGCTGAAACATATCATGGAACATTCCAACCAACCTCCTTTTTCTCAGAAATTACTTTGTAAAAGCTTGATTCCCGATCATACTGCTGCCTGAAACCCTTAAACGCCTCACTCTTAACTTTTGAACTCACTAGGACCGCTATTGAGAGTCACCCACTCTGACTGGCCCCGAATACAATCAACTCCAAGGATCTTCTAGCACATGAACACCCTTTTACTTGAAGCACGTGACTGAGTCACTATCCTTACAACTCGCCCATGCCTTAAGCATAAATTCTGAATCTTCTAAATTCTAACCCTGGTCCGACAAGGCCAACTCTTTCACACATTCATCAAATTCCGCGCACAATCACCATTTCAGTCCGTTCCCTTAGCTATAATAACTTTCCAATACGCCGAAAATCCATAACCCTATGATAACACAATCTTGCAACCCAACTGCAGATGGTGGGACTCCCCCACTTAGCCCGAAGCTACTCCTTGCACCACTCTAGACCCTGCCGAGATCCTTTCTCCTTTGATAACGCGATCTTTCTCAACCAATCCGTCCAATTCTTCCAAATTCTCTTGCTAGCAATCCCTAAATACTCAAATTCTCTAGCATCATTCACATATCCTGATTCCTACCAAATAGCCACTAGAACCCCTCACAGAGACCTGCCAACCATGCCACTGCTAACCTATTCACAGTAGATAACCCACCTGTGGAAATCACCCGCGGACATCTTCCAACGATGCTAAAATGCCCGCTCTCTACGACTTCAATACCCCATCCTATGACCTGCTTCGTTTACCAACTTTACTAGTCCGTCTGCTCCTCATGGACCTCCATTAAATGCGCGACAATATCTTCAAATTCTAAGCTATGCTGCCGCTCCCCCACTTTGCGACTGCTCGACTTCCGCTTCTTACATAGGGCCTCCTAGAAATGGAACCACCGCCTGGACTTAATTCAGGATCATTATCTGCCAACCGCATTCTTCAATACTTCTTCTCAATACTCTGACCCCATGCAACCGAAGAAACCATAACACCAACAAAATTAACGCATTCCATTCGATCAACGACGGCGACTTCACGTCACAGGTGCATATCCCACCTCACTTGAAGACACCAAGTCTTACGACTTTATCAACCCCAATCGGACATTCATAACCCAAATTCCTTTCCTCTGCCAGAACTAAAATACCGAAATCTCAAAATCACACTCTGAGAAGACCTCCCTTCAAACCATTCATCACCCCCAACATACGTGCAAGCATTCTATCATCATATCGACTTCGCGCGATAACCAATCGCGAGAATCATCACTACCTAAGCATAGCCTTAAGGCTCTTAGAAACACAGCTACTTAGCTGAAACAACATATTATTCTTCCACAGGGTAATGACAATAGCCTCAATCAACTTCGCAGGGAGAAACATCCTGCACCGTACCCATGGCACCATTTCAATTCCTCAACTTCCTGATTCATAGCAAGCGCTTCGCAACGCGTAAGATTGAGTAAGATTAAACTTGGGCATGATCCTTAAAGGAATCAAATCTCACGATGAGGAATCAAGAGGGGAAGTACTCCTAACAGTCCTGTAGTCTCTCGAAGGGAAGTACAGACGTCTCCGTACCGATCCACAAGACTCTACTAGACTTGCTCATGACTAGTGAAACCTAAGGGAACCTAGAGCTCTGATACCAAGTTGTCATGACCCAAAATCCATAAGGTCGTGATGGCGCCAGACGTCATTGTCAGGCAAGCCAATCACTACTTAATTGAAATAATTTTCCTGTATTATGAAAAAAACAATTCTTGTCTCTTTATTACATATTAACCAAATAAAATATGTCAAGTAAAACAATAGTTTAAATATTACACTTAGCAAATATATCCCAACACATCCCAAAATCAGGTGTCACAAGTACATGAGCAATTTCGAAGATTTATACAATCATTACAAAGCCTGTCCGAAATACAAATTGGACAAGGAAGTTCAAAAATGAAAGTAAATACAGTACGAGGGAGACTCTGCCAGCTGTGGATCGCCTCCGGATGATGCAGCTCGCCTAAGTCTCCGAATCCCCACATTGCTATGAAAGTACCTGTGCAATAAAATGCACAGCAAGTGTAGCATGAGTACAAAAATAACGTGTACTCAGTAAATCGCCCGCCTAACCTCAGAGAGGTAGTGACGGTAGGTCAAATTAGACACTTGTTAAAAGTCAATTTAGAATATTCAAATGTGACACTAAGCATGAATATCCTAGGAAACTTATTAAAATCAGGGATAATTATTATCAACTCTTTCCACATTTAACACTTTAATCCTTCGTCATATTAATAACAATTAATCATCATGGGTGATTTAATCAAATAACAATTTAATCAACATGAAGGACCAACTTCTTCCAAAAATCTTTAATAACTTTAAATCTCTGTCATTTCAGTTGACAACATAAAATTCCAAGCCAGTAATCAGACACAAATCATAGCAACTACGCAGTAAATATCATGTGCAAGCAACGCCGAGGGTCGAACGGTGCAGACCAACAATAACAAACCGTGCACTGTCGAGGGTCGAACAGCTCGAACCATAGATGCATCTATCTTGCCCGCTCGCGAATCGATCATGCGACGTGGTTATACATAAAATGGTAAAGTGGTAAAATTCTTTTTAAAGGGACATGGAATATAGCTCTTAAATCTTTGTTTTGCAACTCATTTGCCAAGTTTAATGATATTTCCATAATACAACCCAACCAGGTATACAATTATCCACGAAGGAATCAATTCTCTTCTAGATGATTGAGAAAATGAACTCTAGTCTTCTTTAGATATTCAATTACGGTTTCGATTATATTAGCAGTTTAATATTACAGGCAGGATCACAGGTACAACACGTAAGGCATGCTAGTGGGTCCTAGACTACCTGGACATGGCATAATAGCAGATACACACGGACTCCCGTCACCTCGTGTGTACATAGCCCCGGAAGATAATAGCACATACTTAATTAATTCACCTAGTGGGACAAATCCCCCTCATAAAGTTAGAAAGGAGACTTACCTCGCTCCGAAATTTCATAACCGGCCTCCAAGCCCTTCTGACGACTCAAATCATTGCACAACGCTCCGAAACTATCCAAACAACGACAAATCAATGAAAATATACTCTAATATTCGCAACAATTCCAAATTATATAATTTCCCGACTCCGCTCAGTGAAATGACCAAAATGTCCTCAGGCCCACGTGCCCAAAATCCGAAATTTTTCGAAGATATACCCTACCCATAGCGTTACTAAATCAAATATACAATTTACTCAAATATTCATGCTCAATTAGTGGCTAAATTCCAATTTACCAAATTTCTAGGTTTCCTTCCACATACCCAAATTTTCCTCAATTTCCCATACCAAATCTATGTAATAATCTTTTATTTAATTCAAAACCGTGAAGAAATTACTTACCTTGCGATCCTTGACGAAATCCTCTCCTTTAAGCTCCTCAAAATCGCCCATAGCATATGAAAATAGATGGAGAAATGAACCAAGATCCTTGTTTTAAAACATTCTGCCCAGGCCGATTTACGCTTCCGCAGGTGTGCCAAAATCTCCTGCACCTGAGGCCCCCTTGGCTCCAGCCCAATTTCGCACCTGCGGCCCCCTTGGCTCCAGCCCAATTTCGCACCTGCGGCCAAAGCTTCGCAGGTGCGGTTACACCAGATGACAACAACCTTCAGCTTTCTTCAACTACAAATATTGATCTGTTAACCCCCTGGAATCCACCCGAGGCCCCTGGGACCCCGTCCAATTATAACAATCTATTCCAAAACATAATGCGTACTTGATCGAGGCTTCAAATAATATCAAACAACATTGAAACCACGAATCGCACTCAAATCCCAACTTTATGAACTTAGAAATTGCCAATTTCTACATCTGATGTCGAAACCTATCAAATCACGTCCGATTCACCTCAAATTATGCACACAAGTCATATTCGACACTGCAGACATGCTCCAACTTCCGAAATTTCATTCTGACCTCGATATCAAAATTTTCTCTTCCGGTCAAATTCTTCAAAACCTTTCAAATTTCTATCTTTAGCCAAATGACTTCAAAATGACCTCTGGAGATCCGAATTCACTTCCGATCATGCTCCCAAATCTAGAATCACAATACGAAGCTATTCCCAGACTCGGAATCCCAAACGGACATTAACATCACTAAAATGCGTTTCAAGCCAAACTTCAGAAATTTCTTCAAAAATGATGACTTCCACAATATGCATCGATACGCTCCCGGGTTATCCAAATCCCGATCCGAACATAAGCCCAAGTCCGAAATCATCATACAAACCTGAAGGAACCTTCAAATCCTAATTCGGAGGTCGTTTACTCAAGATTCCAGTCTTAGTTGATTCTTCCAACTTAAGGTTTCTGAAATGAGAATTTTCTTCCCAAATCAACTCTAAACTTTCCGAAATTCAATTCCGACCAGACCAACAAGTCATAACACCTAAAATGGATCTGATCATGACTTCAAACCGCTGAATAATGCGCTAGAGCTCAAAACGACCGATTGGGTCGTTACATGAATACCCACTTTGTTCCAACTACAGTAGCTTTCGCCGGTTGAGGCACTAGTTCCCAGACTTGATTCTTGTCGAATTGACCAAGTTCGTCCTCCATAGGTTGTACCCAGTTGGAGTCTTTTAGGGCTTTATCAACTTTATTTGGCTCGACTTGAGAATTGAGTGCAATGTTTATAAACTTTTGAGGGTATTCTGGCTCACGTCTCAATTCATTTGGTCGCGTTCCAACTGCAGGAGTAGTTGATTCCTTCTATGGTTCAGTATGGTTGCTAACAGGTTCACTAGTCGACTTTGTGACTATGTCTGTGCTGTCATTAGACTTTTGTGACTTGTTTGCCTGTGGTTCTTCTTGACTGGTATCTTCATCACCTGCAATGATTCCTTTCTCAGTTATAGTGTTATTGTCATCAAATATAACATGCACTTATTCTTCTATAGATAAAGTACATTTGTTGTAAACTCTAAAGATCTACTATTAATGACGTAACTGAGAAAATACCTTCAGCACTCCTTGGATCAAATTTTCCAAGGTTATCCTTACCATTATTATGGATGTAGCACTTACTTCCGAACTGATGAAAGTAGCCTATATTGGGCCTTTTGCCTTTCCATAATTCATATGGAGTCTATTTCAAAATGGTTCTTATGAGACACTTGTTGAGGATATGACATGTTGTGCTTACTTCTTCTGCCCAAAAATGATTTGGCAATGAATATTCTAATACCATTGTTCTGGCCATTTGTAAGTGTATCCTTGATTGTTGCACAATTCTTCAAAGACTCTGCTTTAAAATTCTCCTCCATAGTCACTTTGAATTGTTGTGATGAGATATCCCTTTTCTCTTTCAATTATTTTGTAGAAAATCTCAATTTTTTTCAAAGCTTCATCTTTATGAGATAAGAAAATCACCCATGTATAAGGTGAGTAATCATCAACAATAACAAAAACATATCATTTACCTCCAATCCTAGCAAGTCTAGTGGGTCCAAACAAGACCATGTGAAGCAATTGTAAAGGATTGGGTGTGGACACAATGTCCTTGGGTTTGAAAGAGTTTCTGGTTCGTTTACCAACCTGACATGCATCACATACATGATTTCTAGAAAAATTGAGTTTGGGAAGGCCAATAACTAGATCATGCTTGGAGAGTTTTTCAGTTAGATGCATGCTTGCATGACTATGTTTTTGATGCCAAAGCCATGGATCATCAGATATGGATGCTAGTAAATATGACTATATGGATTTTCAATGCCATTAAGAATGTAAACATTTCCATATCTTTTTCCTGTAAGAATGATTTTACCTGACTTGTCTTTAATGGCACATCTTGTTTTCTTGAATTAACTTCATATCCGGAATCACGTAGCTGAATTATACTCAAGAGATTGTAGTTGAGTCCATTCACAAGGTATACTTATGTAATATCACAATTATTGCTGAATGGAACTTTGTCGGTACCAACGATCTTTCTTTTGAATCATCACCAAATTTAACATTTCCTCTATTTATTTTTGTGGCTTCTGTAAATAGATTTTTGTCACCCATCATGTGATTGGAACACGCACTGTCGAAATACCATTTACCTTTGCGGCTCTTTTTGTGGTATTTCAGCGAAATAGAATTATCACCTTCTTTTAGGCACCCAAGCTCTTGGGTCCTTGTTGGTTAACTCTACTAGAATCAGGATTGTTTTTGGTTTTCCAAATCCATCCCGAGACATTAGATTTACAAAATCTATAGAAAGAATAGTTATGTCCAACCTTGTTACAGTAATGACATACAGGGGTAGATCTAGTTTCTTATCTACCATTTGTATTAGAACTTGTGGACTTAGTTCTAACAGGTCTATTTCTAGTTGACATGTAAGTCACCTGGTTAGACTTGACAGAACTGTGACTGGTGGATTTGCCAATGCCATTAAGTTGCATTTGCAATTTTTGAACCTCATCTTGAAGCACATCTTATTCGATTTCACATACTTCAAGTTTAAGATCCCAGTCCTTCTTCTCCCTATTGAGCCTCTTTAATTCATTAAACATTTTTTGAGACTCCTTTAGGTTAAGGTCAAGAATATCCTGTAATTCGTTACAGCCACCACAATTATAGGGCCATACATCACTTGTTTTACCACGTGCCATGAAACAATTTTTTGTTTCTTCTTTGCATTCATCGTCTGATGCATCTTCATCAACCGAGCAACCAGAATATTTATTGATATCATTTCTAAAATAGTCATGAAGCACATGTTTATTATTTCTTCATGTTTTGAGATATCTTAATCACTCCAGCTTCCGAAGGATTTATTTTTATTTCCCTCTGGAGAATTTTCTTTTAAGATCTGGCATTCAACATGAACATGACCATATTTTCCACATTCAAAACACTTGACATTTTTGTCTTGTTCATTGTATTGTATGGTTCGTCTATAAGACATCCTTCCTTTTTTTTTTGTTTCTGTATCTTCTCATCAATCCATTTATGTTTCTTGAAACCATAGAAATTTCTACTTCAAGAGCTTCTGCATCATTATCAATATCATTTTCAGGTCTTATAGTTGTAGTTTTGAAAGCAACTATTTTCTTCTTTCTTCCTAACGTGTTTTCTTGAGATGGATTTTCTCAAATGCTATGGTATCTCCACGTAGTTCATCATGTGAAGGTTTGTCTAGATCGTGATATTCAAGAGCAACAACTTTTGTCTTCCATGTGGTAGGAAAACTTCTTAGGATTTTTCGAACCTGATCACCACTTGAGTAAGGTTTACTAAAGGCTTTCAGATCACCAATGATTTTGCTGAATCTTGGAAAAATTTCCTGAATAGATTCTCCTTCTTTCATTTGGAAGTGTTCATAGTCTTGAACCAACAAGTTTATTCGAGTTTCTTTCACTTTGTTGGTTCCTTCATAAGCAAATTCTAGTTTGTCCCACATTTTCTTGGCGATATCCAACTTGAAATTTTCCAATGCTCCTCTCTACTTATAGCATTATAAATCAGGTTTCGTGCCTTAGAGTTAACTTGAACGACCGCCATTTGCTCGTCATTGTACTTATCCATTTCTTCAGGATCAGTGGGTGATTGTCCTCATGCTAGAAGTGGATAATTTCCTTTTTTTTACCTCAAAAATTGGTGTTAACAATTATACTTGATTTGTGGTTCTAAAAATATGTGATTTATTTCAATACTAGTAGATAAACAAGAAATACTAGGTGTAAATAAGAAGAATATGATAACCAAACCAATGTTGCCAAAGGAACGGGGGCCTTGAGCTTGATAGCCTCAGGGTATCGAGGTCGATTAGTAGCAATAAAATATGAACAATAAATGAATAACAATAAGGTCGAAGAATAATCTTGAGCACAGTAAACGAGAAAAGCAAAGTAGAATGTTTTATAGTAGTGAATTGATTGCCTTTACAAATGGTGGGAGTCCCCTTTCTACAGGAGGGAAAAATACATTTCTATTTATAGTAAAAAATAATATTGGTACAGCTGTACAACCTCCTGGTACTGATTTGAACGAACCAATCTTGAGATTTGCGCCTTGACCTATATGCCCTTGAGAAATTCCCGTTTTTTCTTGAATGTCATCGATTTTTGTAACGACCTGACCGGTTGTTTTGAGCTCTACCATGTCGTTCAGGGGTTTGAAGTCATGAGCATCTCCATTTCAAGTATTATGTCTCGTAGGCATGGTCGGAGTTGAATTTCGGGAAGTTCGGAGTCAAATTGGAAAGAAAATTCTCATTTCAGAAGCCTTAAGTTGGAGAAATTGACTAAGATTGAAATTTTGAGTAAACGACCTCGGAATCAGGATCTGAAGGTTCCAGTAGGCTCGTATATTGATTTTAGACTTGGGATTATCTCCGGATTGGGCTTTGGATAACCCGGGAGCGTTTCGGCGTATATTGTGGAAGTCGGCATTTTGAATAAAATTTCCTAAGTTTGGCTTGAAGTGCATTTCAGTGATATTGATGTCCGTTTGGGATTCTGAGCCTGGGAATAGCTTTGTATGGTGATTCTGGAGTTGGGAGCGCGATCGGGAGTGAGTTCGGATGTCCGTAGGTCATTTTGAAGTCATTTGGCTAAAGATAGAAATTTGAAGGTTTTTGAGGAATCCGACCCGAAGTGAAAATTTTGATATTGAGGTGGGAATGCGATTGCGGAAGCTGGAGCAGGTCCGTAATGTCTAATATGACTTGTGTGGAAAATTTGGGGTCAATCGGACGTGATTCTATAGGTTTCGGCATCAGAGGTGGAAGTTGAAATTTCAAGTTCATAAAGTTTGAGTCTTAGTGCGATTCTTGATTTCGACGTTGTTTGTTGTGATTAGAGGCCTCGAGCAAGTCAGCATTATGTTTTGGAATAGGTTGGTGTAATTGGACAGGGTCCCTGGGGCCTCGGGTGGATTATGGGTGGTTAACAGATCATGTTTGGAGTTTGAATATGGCTGAGGTTGCTGTCACCTGGTGTGACCGCACCTGCGAGACTTTTGTCGCAGGTGCGGCTTGGGCACTGCAAGTGCGATATTTGGCTGGGAGCACAGGTGCGATGCAAATTCCGCACATGTGAAGGCGCATATACGGACAGTGTGGCGCAGGTGCGATGTTTGACTGGGGCTGAGGAAGCCGCAGGTGCGGAAGTTTGGGCGCACCTGTGGGACCGCAAGTGCGAAGAGTGGATCGCATGTGCGAAAATAGGCATGGGCAGAATGTTTTAAAACAGAGATTCTTGGCTCATTTTCTCCCATTCTTCTTTGGTTTGGACGACTTTGAGGAGCTTCAATAGGGATTTTCATCATGCATTACAAGGTAAGTAATCTCTTCATATTTTAAAGTTAAATACAAGGTTTTAAGCATGGAATTAGACATGGAAATTAGTAGGAAATTGGGATTTTTGGGGGGAAAACCTAGAAATTTCAATTTGGATTTTTACCAGGAGTTGAGCATGAATATTTGATTAAAATGATATATTTGAGTTAGTAAAGCTATGGGTAGAGTTTATCTTCGAGAAATTTCAGAATCCGAGCACGTGGGCTCGAGGGAATTTTTGTCAATTCATTGAGCGGAATTGGGAACTTATATAATTTGAATTGTTACGAGTATTAGAATGAATTTTCATTGCTTTGCCCGTTATTTGGTAGTTTTGGGGCGTTGTGCATCCATTGGAGTCGTCGGAAGGGCTTGGAAGCCGGTTATGGAATTTCAGAGCGAGGTAAGTCTCCTTTCTAACTTTGTGAGGGGGAATTTTCCCCCTAGGGGAACTAATTAAATATGTGCTGCTATCTGCGGGGGCTACGTATGCACGAGGTGACGGGAGTCCGTGCGTAGCTACTATTATGCCATGTCCGGGTAGACTAAGACCCACTAGCATGCTTTACTTGTCGTACTTGTGACCTTGTCAATAAAATATCATGTGATCCTACAAATAATATTAGACTGATAATGCTATTGAATTGGTAATTTATTTTCTAAGAAGGCTAGAGTGTACCTTTCTTAATCATTTAGAAAGAGGATTGATTCCTCCGTGGATAATTATGTTCCTGATAAGGTTATAGTATTAGATATTATTAAACTTGGAAAATGAGTTTCAAAACAAAGATTTAATGCTATTTTTCGTGTTTGTTTAAGAATAATTTTACCGCTTTCCTGTGTAATTTCTCTCTTGATAAAATGTGGACTTATTGTGTGAATATGTGTATCTATGGGTTCCTGAGTCGCATGTATGATTCGCGAGCAGGATAACCCTGTATTTATGTGTATCTACGGGTGCTTGAGTCGCATGTATGATTCGCGAGAAGGATAACCCTGTATTTATGTATAACTGCGTCGCATGATCGATTCGCGAGTGGAGCAGATAGATGCATCTATGGTTTGAGCGTTCGACCCTCGGCAGTGCACAGTTTATTATTGTTGGTCCGCGTCGTTCAACCCTCGGCACTTTGTTTGTGCATGATAAATGCTGCGTATTTCCTGTGATTTATACATGTTTATTGGCCTAAGGAAGTTTTTAATGGCCAGTTAAGAAGAAGAATTAATGTGTAAAATGTGAAATAAGTAACATTATCAACTGAAATGACAAAGATTGAAAGTGTTAAATGTGGAAGGAGTTGATATTATTTATTCTTGATTTTAATAAACTGTCTATGACATACATGCTTCGTGTATCACTTGATTATACTAAATTGACTTCTAGTAAGTGTCTAATTCGATCTCTCGTCACTACCTCTCTGAGGTTAGGAGGGATACTTACTGAGTACGCGTTGTTTTCGTACTCATGCTACACTTGCTGTGCATTTTTATTGCACAGGTACTTTCTCTAATCGAGTTTAAGGGTGTTTTGATATCTCCAATCGAACACCTGTAAGGAGTTAGTATAAAGTGTAAACGAAAAAAGGAAAAGGTCATACCTCAGAAATAATAATGTTTGAGCAACGATATATTCCAATTGTTTGGTAATTGCTCGCCTTCCATTGTGCTAGGTTTGTAAGATCCTTTTCCTATGATTCCGAGGACGCGGTACGGTCCCTCCCAATTAGGGCCTAGTTTCCCTTTATTAGGGTTTCGAGTATTGAGGGTGACTTTTCTTAGAACTAAGTCCCCGACTCTAAAGTAGCAGAGGTTCGTTCTTCTGTTATAGTACCTTTCGATCAGTTATTTTTTAGCAGCCATTCGAACTAATGTAGCCTTACACTTTTCACCTAATAGCTCGAGGGAGGTGTTCATGGCCTCGTTGTTTGAGTCCTCGATGGTATGTTGAAATCTGACGCTCGTTTCCCCGACCTCAACTGGGATCAATGCCTTGGACCCGTATACCAAATGGGGTCTCCCCTGTGCTCGACTTCGATGTTGTTCGATATGCCCATAGTACCTCGGGAAACACTTCTTTCCATTTCCCCTTCACATCATCTAACCTCTTTTTCAAGTTGTGGATGATGGTTTTGTTTGTGGAATCGGCTTGACCATTTGAACTTGGGTGATAGGGCGTTGATAAGATCCTTTTGATTTTATGGTCTTCGAGGAATTCTATTACTTTGCTGCCGATAAATTGCTTCCCATTATCGCATGTTATCTCGGAGTGAATACCGAACCGACATATGATGTGATCCCATATGAAGTTGATGACTTCTTTTTCTCTTATATTTTTGAAGTCCTGCGCTTCTACCCATTTTGAGAAGTAGTCAGTCATAAATAAGATAAATTGAGCTTTACCCGGTGCCATTGGCAGGGGTCGATGATGTCCATCCCCCATTTCATGAATGGCCACGGGGATAGGACCGAGTGTAGTTGTTCACCAGGTTGATGGACCATTGGTGCAAATATTTGGCATTTATTACATCTTCGAACGAACTCCTTTGTGTCCTTCTCCATGATATCCCAGTAATACCCCGCTCTGATCACCTTGCAAACCAAAGAATCAGCACCAGAACGATTCCCACAAGTGCCTTCATGGATTTCTCGTAGCACATAATCAGTATCCCCAGGTCCCAAACATATTGCCAATGGTCCGTCGAAGGTCCTCTTATATAATTTCATTCTCGTTGAGTGAAAATCGGGCTGCTTTGGCTCGGAGGTCCCTCGATTATTTTAGGTCCATGGGGAGCTTCCCATGCTTCAAGTAGTCGATGTACTTGTTCCTCGGATCCCATATTAGACTTGTTGAGTTAATTTTCGCATGACCCTCTTCGATTACCGACCTCAATAGCTGGACGACAGTCCCCGAGACAATATCACCTTCTTCAACAGATGAACCCAAGTTTGCGAGTGCATCATCCTTGCTATTCTGTTCTCGAGGTACATGGACCAGAGTCCACTCTTCGAAGCGGTGAAATGTTACTTGAATCTTGTCTAAGTATCTTTGCATCCTATCTTCAGGAACCTCGAAACTTCCGCTTACCTGGTTGACTACCAAAAGAGAGTCACATTTTGCTTCGATGACCTCTACTTCCAGGACTTTGGCTAATTCAAGACCTAAAATCATGGCCCCATATTCAACCTCATTGTTAGTCAATTTCGAAGTTTTTATAGATTGTCTAATATTGTTGCCCGTAGGCGGTTTTAGAACTATACCGAGCCCGGACCCTTTCGCATTCCAGGAACCGTCAGTGAAGAGGTCCATACCCCCGAAGATGTTCCCATTTTTAACAAGAGTTCCTTTTCTACTTCGGGCATGAGGGCAGGCGTAAATCGGCCACGAAGTCTGCCAAAATTTGAGACTTGATAGCCGTTCGAGGTTGATATTCGATATCATACCCTCCGAGCTTGATGGACCATTTGGCCAATCGACCTAATAACTCGAGGTTATGCAAAATGTTTCGAATTGGATATGTAGTTAATACACATATAGGATGACACTGAAAATATGTTTTCAACTTTCTAGACGTCTGTAAAGACCCGTAACATTTTCTCATTTTAAAATAATGCCCGAATGAGTCCCGAGTAGTTTTTATTGTGGGAATCTTTCAAACAGACCTGAACTAAGTAAAAAGTAACCCGATACTTAAAGAATATAATATTTCCATAAAGTAGGTGTTATGCGACGCACTATGCGATCACACATCGTGTATGCGGACCGCATAATGGTCGCATACCTAGGCAGAGTACTGCCGCACTTGAAGTCAACTATGCGGTCCAGTATGCGATCGCATAACGTGTATGCAGACCGCATAATGGTCGCATACCTGGGCAGTGTGTTTCGAATTTTGGCCCATCTTGAGGGCCATTATGCGGTCGATTATGCGGACCGCATGCCAGGAATGCGATCGCATTACTGACCGCATTCTTGTGTCGGGCTTCTATTTTTCTAATTTTAAAACCCGACCCCAGTCCATTAAAAACACCCCTCCTCTTCATTTTTAATCATTTTTCTGGGATATTAGAGAGAGGAAAGAGTGGGTTCTAGAGAGAGAAAATCCCAACTTCATCAAATTGGTCTTCCTTCATCACTCAAGCTTGGAACTAATCAAGTAGAACACAAATTTCTTCACTCTAAGAGTTAAGCTTCCACCCCATTATCCCTAAATTTCCAGATCTTGTTAAAATGAAACATGGGTAGGATAGTTCATGAAGACGGGGTTGAGAACCTTGCATGCATGCACCCAATCTGCCGTAATCTAGTTAAGGAAAATAGGTTGGGGTAATCTTTCACTAAAGAAGGGTTATCTAATAAAAAAAGAACACCTAGTGTTTGATAGAAAGCCCAAATGAGTTCGAGACATGTTCATGATTCCTAATTCTAAGTTTAAATGTGCCGCATTATGAATTAGGTTGAAGCTGCTAGGAGGCCCGGTGATTTGAGATAGAAATTAAGGAAAAATCCCGATTCGAGGTATGTATGTCTAACTTTGACCTTCGTAGAATCCTCTTGTTGGGTCTGGGTATTTGGTATGTGTCCCTTGTTTGGAAATACGTGAGTTGATTGTTAAAACGCGTTGAGGCGTGAGATTCTATTCTCTGATTTTCCTGGTTGATTTTCATGCTACTGTGCTGTATGAAGTTGTGAAAGATGTTTGATGTGTAATAAAAGAAAGATTGATAATGTGCTCAAATGTGGGAATGTGTAAAATAGTTGAAAGCCATGCGTGGAAAGTAATGAAAAAGAGTATTGTGAAACAATGTAACTGAATTGGGCGATTGTGGCAACACCGTGTTCATGAAATTACTACTTGATGAGAGTTATGGTGCCTTGGGCCTAAACACATAAATTGTTGATAGGAACTTGTATTCCTTGAAGTGATGATTCATGTGATGTAACTGTTTATGGTTTCTGTTATGAAATATGGTTGTCAGGTGGGATCGGGTTGCACGCCGCAACACAAAGAAATAAGCTTGATAAGGTGTAAGGAAATAAGGGTGGCCGAGGCAATAAGGGTGGCCGAAGTAACAAGGGCGGCCGAGGTAATAAGGGTGGCCGAGCTAATAAGGACGGAATGTGATCGTTATCACCATTGAAATGAAAAATCCGGGGAAACTCTTGAATATGGAAATGTTGAAAAGGGGAAAAGGAGAGATTGTGAAACTTGATGATTTGGTTGTTCTTTTCCACATGCATTGATTGATTGGTACTATTACTGTTTCTTACTTGTGTATTGTTTGATTGTACTTGGGATGAAGTTTGTTCATACATACTAGTACTATTCCACAGTACTAACGTCCCTTTTGCCGGGGGCGCTACATTTTCTTATATAAATGTAGGTGGTTCTACAGCAGGTAATTCATCCCACCGTCAGTAGTGCCTCCTCTCCTTTCCGTCAGCTGTTCTGGTGAGCCCCACTTCCTCTTGGGGCCACGTGTGGCTCATGTCACCTTAATTGATTTTATGGTGTAGTGTAAGGTATATTCGGGGCCTTGTTTCCAGAAAGTAGTATATAAATCTTTTGTACTTGTAGAGGCTCCGTAGACACAATGTTGGGAAAGTATATATGTATTTTGGGTAGTAAGCGTACAGTTTGGAATCGTGGTCCACGTTGTTAATGTTGTATTTATTTTGTAAGTATTTGGTATTATGTGTTAGAAATGATAAAAGGTAGAAGTGAATTCAAATTGGAAACTTATGCTTAAGTTACAAATGGCTATTTTACCTGAATGATGTATATTGAAATCACGGGGTAACGCGTGTGATAAGAAAGGTAAATCAGGTTCGCTTGACAGGGCTCACCCTGTTGAGTGTCGGTCGCGTCCCTCTATTTTGGGGTGTGACAAACTTGGTATCAGAGCCTAAGGTTTTAAAAGTTTCCTAGGATGTCTCAGAGTCGTGTCTAGTAGAGCCCTTCTTATCAGTGTGTTGTCGACCACATCTATAATTAGGGGGCTATATGGACATTTAGGAAACACCATTTTCATTGTTATTCTATATCGTGAGATGAAGTGGAAAGTTAAAATATTCTCGTCTAACTCGTGCTCTGTTCCAAAAATTTTCAGTAATGACACCAAAGAAGAGAGCTCGGCTCGGCTTAGAGGCCGATGCCACCCCAAGTGTGGCTGTGAAATCTGTACCCGATGGTGAGGGTGAGAGCGAGTCCCCGACTTTGAATCCACCTGGCTTTTCTGTTCCATACCAGAGTGTTCATATTCCTGTTACGGCAGAGGGTGCTGGAACCACTCCCACTGGTATTCCTGATCCTTCTTCAATTCCAGCTTCAGGTCCCGGTACTTCTGATAGGGACCTCAGGGGAGCTATTCATATGTTGACCCACTTAGTGGATGCTCAGGACTGAATATCTCATGCTTCCCCTGCATCTTCTAGCGGACAGGGAGATTCCACCGGTTCCAGAGTCAACCAGTTTCTGCGGTTGGCCCCTCCAGAGTTTTCAAGTATTGATCTGGAGGCTGATCCGTAGGATTTTCTAGATGAGATGTGCCAGATGCTTCGGGTTATGAAGGCTACAGAGGCAGAGGGGGTTGAGTTAGCATCTTACAGTCTGAGGGGAGCAGCATATTCATGGTTCGAGATGTGGGAGAATTACCGTGGGGAGGAAAGTCCTCCGACATGATGGAATGAGTTCGTTGATGCTTTCATGGATTACTTCTTGCCTGCCGAGGCTATGGCCGCCCGTGCTACGGAGTTTGAGGTTCTCAAGCAGGGTAATATGAATGTGTGGGAGTACCACATGGAGTTCGTGAGGTTGTCCAAGTACGCTCCTCAGTTGGTATCGACTATGGGTGCCAGAGTTCGACTGTTTGTTCAGGGCCTCAGTCCTTTGGTTGTGAATGAAGTTGCTACAGCTGCCTTGCATTCAGACATGAATTATAGTAAGATAGTGGGATTCACCCAGGCCACGGAGGCTAGAAAATTTAAGATAAGGTCGGAGAGAGAGAGTATCAGCAGAGCCCGTTCAGCGGGCCACTTGGGGAGTTCAGTTGGAGGAGGGAGACCAGTTCAGGGGAGAGGACCATCAAGGCCATCCCAGTGTTATGCTCAAACCTCATCCAGTGCATCGCCACCAGTGCACCATTATTAGCAGAGCAGTCGCTGGGGACCAGGATCAGGCAGTAGGAGACCCCATCAGTCCGGTCGTCCAGGAGGGAGGTTCCAGCAGCAGAGGAGGGCTCCATGCCCTAAGTGTGGGAGGTTCCATACCGAACCTTGTTACCTGGATATCCCAATATGCTACAGGTGTGGGGTGAGAGGTCATATTCGGCGGGATTGCCATGCGCCCAGTAAGGGAATGGGTAGTGGTTTTGCTCAGCTGTCATGTTCTTCAGCCGCCACATCTTCTGTACGACCTCCAACTCCAGTAGGGCGTGGTGCAGTTAGAGGTGGAGCTCGTGGTAGAGGTGGACCCAGCTGGTTCTATGCTTTGAGTGATCGCCAGAGTGCGGAGGCTTCTCTAGATGTTATTACAGGTATTCTGGTTGTTCAAGCCCTTGATTGTTATTCTCTTATTGATCGGGGGTCCTCCTTGTCTTATGTTACCACATTTATTGCTTCAAGTTTTGGGATAGAACCCGAACAGCTTCATGAGCCGTTCTATGTGTCGACTCCGGTTGGTGATTCCATTACAGCCGCACGAGTCTATAGGAATTGTGTTGTCACGGTGTCTGGTCGAGATACCACGGCCGATCTTAACGAACTAGGGATGGTAGATTTTGATGTTATCATGGGAATGGACTGGCTTTACTCGTGCTTTTCTAAACTCGACTGCCAAACCAGAATTATGTGACTAGAGTTTCCCAATGAGTCAGTTATTGAGTGGAAAGGGAATGGTGTGGTGCCAAAGGGTAGGTTTATTTCCCACCTTAAGGCCTCGAAGATGATTAAAAAGGGGTGTGTTTATCATTTGGTCCGAGTTGCGGACACCACTTTGGAAGTGTCTACCCCCGAGTCCATCCCAGTCGTGAATGAGTTTCTTGAAGTATTTCCGGACGAGCTTCCAGGGATTCCGCCGGAGAGAGAGATCGATTTCGGGATTGATGTATTGCCAGATACGCAGCCAATATCTATTCCACCATACAGAATGGAGCCAACAGAGTTGAGGGAGTTAAAGGAGCAGTTGAAAGACTTATTAGAGAAGGGGTTTATTCGGTCGAGTGTGTTTCTGTGGGGCGCTCCGGTTCTTTTTGTCAGGAAGAAGGATAGGTGGCCTCAGATGTGTATTGATTATCGGCAGCTCAACAAAGTCACTATCAAAAACAAGTATCCATTGCCTCGGATAGATGATTTGTTCGACCAATTGCGGGGTGCGAGGTTCTTCTCCAAAATTGATTTACGGTCGGGGTATCACCAGTTGAAGATCATAGAGCAGGATATCTCTAAGACTGCCTTCAGAACTCGTTATGGCCATTTTGAATTTTTGGTAATGTGCTTTGGACTGACCAATGCTCCAGCGGCTTTCATGGATCTTATGAATCGGCTTTTCAAATCGTTTCTTGACTCCTTCGTGATTGTTTTTATTGATGGCATCCTTGTCTACTCGCGAAGTCGGAAAGATCATTCTAATCACCTCAAGGCAGTTCTGCAGACTCTTCATCAACACCAATTATATGCCAAGTTTTCAAAATGTGAATTTTGGTTGGAGTCAGTCACATTTTTGGGTCATGTTGTTTCCAGAGAAGGGATTAAGGTTGATCCCCAGAAAATCACAGCGGTAAAGGATTGGCCTTGACCAACGACCCCGATAGAGATTCGCAGTTTCTTGGGTCTAGCCGGGTATTATCGGAGGTTTGTGGAAGGGTTCTCTACCCTCGCCTCTCCATTGACTAAATTGACGCAGAAGGCAACTAAGTTCCAATGGTCCGACGCTTGTGAGAAGAGCTTTCAGGAATTCAAATCAAGATTGACTTCAGCACCGGTATTAACTTTGCCAGAAGGCACAGAGGGATTTTTGGTTTATTGCGATGCTTCAAGGGTTGGTTTGGGATGTGTGTTGATGCAATACGGGAAGGTTATATATTATGCTACCAGGCAACTCAAGAATCACGAGAAGAATTATCCGACGCATGATTTAGAACTCGCGGCAGTTGTGTTTGCATTAAAAATCTGGCGGCATTATTTGTATGGGGTCTATGTGGACGTGTTCACAGACCACAAGAGTCTCAAATATTTGTTCAAGCAGAAGGAGTTGAATTTAAGGCAGTGGCGATGGTTAGAATTTCTTAAGTATTATGATATGAACATTCTGTACCATCCGGGAAAAGCAAACGTAGTGGCTGACGCTCTCAGTCGGAAGTCTATGGGTAATCTTGATCATTTGGAGGAAGATCAGAGGTCGTTGGACCGGGAGGTTTGTCAATTGGCTAGTCTGGGGGTCTGTCTCTCGACCTCAGACGAGGGGAAAGTCATGGTGCATAATGGGGCAGAATCATCGCTTGTAGCGGAAGTCAAGGAGAAGCAGTTTATTGATCCAGCATTGGCGCAGTTAAAGGAGGCATTTTTGAATGGCAAGATCTCGGTATTTTTGCTTGGGAGAAATGATGGTGTTTTGTGGTGCTAGGGAAGGTTATGTGTTCCCGATGTGGATAATCTTCGGGAGTGGGTGATGGCGAAAGCTCATAATTCCAGATATTCTGTGCACCCAGGATCCACAAAAATGTATCAACATCTCCGGGAAATTTATTGGTGGAGCGGTATGAAGAGAGGTGTGGCGGACTTTGTATCTAAATGTCCGAATTGTCAGCAGGTAAGGGTCGAGCATCAGAGGCCTGGTGGGTTAACTCAGCTTATGGAAATTCCAATGTGGAAATGGGAAATGATCAACATGGATTTAGTGGTAGGGCTACCTCGCACTCAACGTAAGTTCGACTCGATTTGGGTGATAGTGGACCAACTCTCGAAATCAGCTCACTTCTTGTCGGTCAAGTCCACCGATACTGCAGAACAGTACGCTCAGTTGTATACCAAGGAAATAGTAAGGCTTCATGGTACTCCAGTTTCTATTATATCAGACCGAGGGGCCCAGTTCACAGCTAATATTTGGAGGAAATTTCAGCAAGGCTTGGGTACTCAGGTAAATCTCAGCACAGCTTTCCACCCGCAGACTGATGGTCATGCAGAACGGACTATTCAGACGCTTGAAGATATGTTACGGGCTTATGTATTGGACTTTAAGGGTAGTTGGGATGACCATTTACCGCTTATCGAATTTTCTTACAACAACAACTTTCACGCTAGTATTCAGATGATCCCATTTGAGGCATTGTACGGAAAGAGGTGTAGATCTCCGATTGGGTGGTTTGAGGTCGGTGAAGCAGAGTTGTTAGGGCCATATCTTATGCATCAAGCATTGGAAAAAGTCAGAGTCATTCAGGAGAGGATGAAAACCGCTCAGAGTCGTCAAAAGTCCTATGCAGACGTTCGTCGAAGAGAATTGGAATTCCAAGTTGATGATTGGGTATTCTTGAAGGTATCTCCCATGAAGGGAGTGATGCGGTTTGGGAAGAAAGGGAAATTGAGCCCAAGGTATGTCGGGCCATATCAGATTGCTCAAAGAATACGACAAGTGGCTTATCAGTTGGAATTACCCCATGAATTGTCATTAGTACACCCGGTGTTCCATGTGTCCATGTTGAAGAAAGTGGTTGGAGATCCATCAGTCATCGTACCAGTTGAGACCATTGAGGTTAATGAAGAATTATCATATGAGGAGGTTCCAGTTGCTATTCTTGATAGGCAAGTCTGTAGATTGAGGAACAAAGAAATCGCTTCAGTTAAAGTATTGTGGTGAAGTCAGCGCGTTGAGGAAGCCACGTGGGAGGCGGAAAATGAGATGAAAGAAATATATCCCCACTTATTTGAACAAGTATAGTGGTGATGTCAGAACCCTCTCCTATAACTCTACCCTCGGTTCTGTGCAGAAGCACCCCATCTTCCCCTAATTACCTTATTGTTGTAATTTTCCCATGTGTGCTAAAACTAAACCCGATGTTCTATTTGGGTAGTGTGTAACCCTTGAGGTAAATGAAAGTTTTGTGGAACGTATGTGTTAGGAAGGTGATTGATATTAGTGTAGGTTGGTAATGATTAATTGAAATAAATATAGTATATTGAGGTGATTGGGTTGTATGGGACTCATTAAAACAATCAAGTTATGTGCAAAAATGTGAATCATGTGCAAGTTTGTGGTATGAGAAGAAAGAACTATGTGTAGTTGACAAAATGATTGAATAATTGCCAATTGTTTAGGTAACAACGTTGTGTGTGAGTTATTGGGTGATTAAAACCGTGTAATGGTGCTTGGAAATGTGTTTTGGGGGCTCTCTGACATGTAGGTAGGTCTAATTACAAAGGGAACTCTAGCAAAAAATTTCTGAACTATTTGAGTTAGTGAAAATTGGGAAATTTCATGTCATGCTTTCAAAACTAATTGATTTCCAAAACCCTCATTCGAGGACGAATGATTTTTAAGGGGGGAGTATGTAAAGAACCGTAACATTTTCTCGTTTTAAAATATTGCCCGAATGAGTCCCCGAGTTGTTTTTATTGTGGGAATCTTTGAAACAGACCTGAACTTAGTAAAAATTACCCCGATACTTAAAGAATATAATATTTCCATAAAGTAGGTGTTATGTGACGCACTATGCGATCACACATCGTGTATGCGAACCGCATAATGGTCGCATACCTAGGCAGAGTACTGCCCCATTTCAATTCAACTATGCGGTCCAGCATGCGATCGCATAACGTGTATGCGGACTGCACAATGGTCGCATACCTGGGCAGTGTGTTTCGAATTTTGGCCCATCTTGAGGGCCATTATGCGACCGATTATGCGGACCGCATGTCAGGAATGCGATCGCATTCCTGACCGCACTCTTGTGTCGGGCTTCTATTTTTCTAATTTTAAAACCCAACCCCAGTCCATTAAAACCACCCTTCCCCTTCATTTTTAACCATTTTTCTGGGATATTAGAGAGATGAAAGAGTGGGTTATAGAGAGAGAAAGTCCCAACTTCATCAAATTGGTCTTCCTTCATCACTCAAGCTTGGAACTAATCAAGTAGAACACAAATTTCTTCACTCTAAGAGGTAAGCTTCCACCCCATTAACCCTAAATTTCCAGATCTTGTTAAAATGAAACATGGGTAGGATAGTTCATGAAGACGGGGTTGAGAACCTTGCATGCATGCACCCAATCTGCCGTAATCTAGTTAAGGAAAATAGGTTGGGGTAATCTTTCACTAAAGAAGGGTTATCTAATAAAAAAAGAACACCTAGTGTTTGATAGAAAGCCCAAATGAGTTCGAGACATGTTCATGATTCCTAATTCTAAGTTTAAATGTGCCGCATTATGAATTAGGTTGAAGGTGCTAGGAGTCCCGGTGATTTGAGATAGAAATTAAGGAAAAATCCCGATTCGAGGTATGTATGGCTAACTTTGACCTTCGTAGAATCCTCTTGTTGGGTCCGGGTATTTGGTATATGTGCCTTGTTTGGAAATACGTGAATTGATTGTTCAAACGCGTTGAGGCGTGAGATTCTATTCTCTGATTTTCCTGGTTGATTGTCATGCTACTGTGTTGTATGAAGTTGTGAAAGATGTTTGATGTGTAATGAACAGAAGATTGATAATGTGCTTAAATGTGGGAATGTGTAAAATAGTTGAAATCCATGCGTGGAAAGTAATGAAAAAGAGTATTGTGAAACAATGTAAATGAATTGGGCGATTGTGGCAACACCGTGTTCATGAAATTACTACTTGATGAGAGTTATGGTGCTTTGGGCTCAAATACATAAATTGTTCATAGGATCTTGTATTCCTTGAAGTGATGATTCTTGTGATGTAATTGTTTATGGTTGCTGTTATGAAATATGGTTGTCAGGTGGGATTGGGTTGCACGCTGCAATAAGGGTGGCCGAGGAAATAAGGGTGGCCGAGGAAATAAGGTTGGCCGTGGTAATAAGGGTGGCCGAGGTAACAAGGGCGGCCGAGGTAATAAGAGTGGCCGAGGTAATAAGGACGTAATGTGATCGTTATCACCATCGAAATGAAACATTGGGGAAACTCTTGAATATGGAAATGTTGAAAAGGGGAAAAGGAGAGATTGTGAAACTTGATGATTTGGTTGTTCTTTTCCACATGCATTGATTGATTGGTTATATTACTGTTTCTTACTTGTGTATTGTTTGATTGTACTTGGGATGAAGTTTGTTCATACATACTAGTACTATTCCACAGTACTAACGTCCCTTTTGCCGGGGGCGCTACATTTTCTTATATAAATGTAGGTGGTTCTACAGCAGGTAATTCAGCGCACCGTCAGTAGTGCCTCCTCTCCTTTTCGTCAGCTATTCTGGTGAGCCCCACTTCCTCCCGAGGCCACGTGTGGCTCATGTCACCTTAATTGAGTTTATGGTGTAGTGTAAGGTATAGTCGGGGCCTTGTTGCCGGCAAGTAGTATATAAATCTTTTGTACTTGTAGAGGTTCCGTAGACACAATGTGGGGAAAGCATTATGTATTTTGGGTAGTAAGCATACGATTTGGAATCGTGGTCCACGTTGTTAATGTTGTATGTATTTTGTAAGTATTTGGTATCATGTGTTAGACATGATAAAAGGTAGAAGTGAATTCAAGTTGGAAACTTAAGCTTAAGTTACAAATGGTTATTTTACCTGAATGATGTATATCGAAATCACGGGGTAACGTGTGGGATAGGAAACGCAAATCAGGTTCGCTTGACTAGGGTCACCCGGTTGAGTGTCGGTCGCGTCCCTCGATTTTGGGGCGTGACAACGCATTTATTAATGCCAGGTCTAATTTTTCTAAATGCGGATACGTGGTTTCAGCATCTCCTAGGGTCCGACTTACATAATAGATAGGAAATTGCGTACCTTGCTCTTCTCGAAGCAACAAGCCACTTACCGCTACCTCGGACACATCCAAATATAAATATAATGTTTCATCCTCCTTCGGAGTATGAAGCAAGGGCGGGCTCGAGAGATACCGTTTCAACTTTTCCAAGGCTTATTGGCACTCCGCAGTCCATGCGAATTTGTTTTTCTTCTTGAGTAGGGAGAAGAAATGGTGACTCCGATCTGATGACCTCGAGATGAATCTGCCTACGACAGCTATCCGCCCGATCATCCGTTGCACGGCTTTCACATTGTTTACTACGGTGATCTCCTTGACGACTTTGATTTTATCGGGGTTGATCTCGATCCCCCTGTTTGACACGATGAAGCCCAAAAATTTCCCAAGACGACTCCAAAAGCGCATTTCTCGGGGTTGAACGTCATGTTGTATCTTCTCAAGATATAGAACGTTGCCTGCAAATGAGTCAAATGTTCCTCTGTGCGCAGGGACTTAACTAGCACATCATCAATGTAAACTTCCATAACTTCGCCTATTTGATGCTCAAACATTTTTTAGCCCGAAGGGCATTACATTATAGCAATATGTACCATACTTCGTGATGAAAAAATTCTTTTCTTGGTCCTCCGGGTTCATCTGAATTTGGTTGTACCCGAAGTAGGCGTCAAGAAAAGTAAGGATCTCGTTGCCAGCCATGGCATCGATCAATCGATCGATGTTGGGCAGTGGGAATGAATCTTTAGGGTATACTTTGTTCAAATATTTGTAATCTACACACATTTAAGTTTATTCCCTTTTTTTGGGGACTACCACTACGTTAGATAGCCATTCGGGGTATTTTACTTCCCTAATGGATCCTATTTTGAGAAGTTTAGTTACCTCATCTTTGATGAATGCATGTTTTAACTTGGATTGAGGTCTCCTTTTTTGTTTCACCGGTTTTAACCTGGGGTAGACACTTAGTCGATGGGTGGTTACCTCTGGTGGGATCCCTGTCACATCTAAATGGGACCAAGAGAAAAATCAATGTTATCAATAAGGAATTGAATGATTTTTTCCCTGAGTTCAGGTTTTAATGTCATTCCCACGTATACCTTTTTCGGTGTGTGCTTGACCAATACCAAATGTTCGAGCTCCTCGGTAGTGGACTTCATTGCATCTGACTCCTCGGGGGAGACAAAGGCTCGAGGGGTAAGGAAATCTTCCTCATCCTCGATCACCTGTTCTTAAGGCTCCTATCCCTCGGGCTTAACCGAGGGTACGGGTTGTAGTTGCTACTGTTTATCCTTTGACTTCTCCGAGGTAGATGATGTCGATACTGGTGCCATGTCGTATACTGCGAACATCTCCTTAGCTATATGCTTCTTTCCATATATCGTCTTTATCCCATCATTTGTTGGTAACTTCATCATTTGATGAAGAGTTGATGGAACTGCCCTCATGCTATGAATCCATGGCCTTCCAAGTAGAGCATTATATCTCATGCACCTTCGATGACATGAAACTTGGTGTCTTGTATGGTTACGACCACATTGACTGTGAGGATGATTTCCCTCTTCGTTGTTTCACTCGCCATGTTGAATCCATTCAGGACTTGAGGGGCGGTTATGATTTGGTCGAGCATCCTGAGCTGCTCCACGACCCTCGACCTGATTATATTGGTCGAACTACCTAGATCCATGAGCACACGTTTAACTTGAACTTTATTTAAAAGGATAGAAATTACCAGTGCATCATTGTGAGGTTGAGATAAGGCCTCGATGTCTTCCTTACTGAATGTGAGAGTATCCTCGGGCCTGTAGTCCCGAGTCCATTTCTCCCTTGTGATAAATACTTTCGTTCGTTTGAATATGGGTCCCTGTGGGACGTCGACTCCTCTGATGATCATGTGAATGACATGTTGGGGCTCTTCTGGTTCATTCTTCCTGCTTGCATCTCTTTCTCGAAAGTGGTTCTTTGCCCGATCATTGAGAAATTCTCGAAGGTGCCCCTCGTTGAACAATCGGGCTACCTCCTATCGAAGATGTCTGCAGTCCTCGGTCTTATGACCATGAGTACCATGATACTTGCACATTACGTTGGGGTTCCTTTGAGAAGGATTGGTTTGTATGGGCTTGGGCCATCTAGTATCTCTAATCTTGTCGATGGCTGATACGATGTATGAGGCATCGATGTTAAAGTTGTATTCTGACAGTCGGGTGCTTCCATGGGTCCCCGAGTGTCGGTCAAACCCGGTTTTGCTCATGAGTCCCTGGGAACTTTGGCCTCGATCCGCTCTTCGGTCATTTCGAGGTATGTTACGCCTCAAAGTGTTTCTTCTGTCCTCGACGTATGGCTGATATATTTCCTTGTTCAGCCTTAGCTCTCTTTTCACATTTATTTGTTCCTTTACTAGTAGTATTCTTAGATAAACTGAGCCCGAGGGGGATCCCAACTGGTCGTCCTCGACCCTAATTTTTTATTGGTACTTTTTGTGAACATCTGCCCAAGTTACAGCAGGGTACTCGATCAGGTTCTGCTTCAGATGCCTCGAAGCTATTGAGCTTCATTCTTTCAATCCATGCGTGAAGGCCTGTATAGCCCATTCATCGGAGACTGGTGGTAATTCCATTCGTTCCAACTGGAAACGAGAGACGAACTCCCTCAACATCTCGTTCTCTCTTTGCTTGATTTTGAATACATCGGACTTCCTCGTTGCAACCTTTATGGCACCAGCATGTGCCTTTAAAAATGAGTCTGCCAACATGGCAAATGAATCTATTGAGTTAGGTGGCAGGTTATGATACTACATCATGGCCCCCTTGGACAAGGTTTCTCCAAATTTCTTCAGTAGGACGGACTCGATCTCATCGTCCTTCAAATCATTTCCTTTTATACCACAAGTATATGTGGTGATGTGCTCGTTGGGATCTGTGGTCCCGTTATATTTTGGGATGTCGGGCATCCGGAACTTCTTCGGAATGGGCCTCGGAGCCGCACTCGGTGGGAATGGTTTTTTTACAATCTTCTTCGAATCTAGTCCCTTCAAGGCTGTGGGTGCTCCGGGATCTGGTCGATCCTCGAGTTGTAGGTTTCCACTTTCTTATCGTTGTCCTCTATCTTATTTTCTCCTGACTCGATCCTCTTGGTGAGTTCCTCGATCATTTTAATGATGGTGGGGTTAGTTCCCGACCCATTATTGCTTGATATCTCTGGGGTTGGATCGACTAGAGGAGTTGTTTCTAGTCCCGCTCTGCTCGTTTGCCGACTCTGTAAATGAGTGATGGCTATCTGTTGTGCTTGTAACATCTCAAAAATTACTTGGAGGCTAAATTCTCCGACTCCTTGACCCTGTGTCCTTTGGCCACTGGGTTGAACTTCCCCCTACACGCTTCCTCCGACGTCCGTACCCAAATCGGTGCTTACAGAAATGTGTGAGCCAACATCGACTGGGTTGGGAATAGGTGCTACTTCGGGGTTGAGCGGTGGCACACCGGCTGCTGAAGTTGTTGCATTATTTTCTCCATGGAATCGGAGGCCATCGCTACCATGTACTGGTGCGTTTGATGAGGTCGATATATTTTAGCCTGAAATCAAAGAATCTTGGAGAAGAAAAACTGTGAAGAATAACGTATGTTATCAGAAAACTAGCGTTAAAATAATCACTATTATCTTTAGCCCCACGGTGGGCGCCAAACTGTTTACCTAGATAATTGGTGTTAACAATTATACTTGATTTTTGGTTCTAAAAATATGTGATTTATTTCAATACTAGTAGATAAACAAGAAATACTAGGTGTAAATAAGAAGAATATGATAACCAAACCAATGTTGCCAAAGGAACGGGGGCCTCGAGCTTGATAGCCTTGGGGTCTCGAGGTCGATTAGTAGCAATAAAATATAAACAATAAATGAAGAACAATAAGGTTGAAGAATAATCTTGAGCACAGTAAACGAGAAAAGCATAGTACAATATTCTATAGCAGTGAATTGATTGCTTTTACAAATGGTGGGAGTCCCCTTTATATAGGAGGGGAAAATACATTTCTATTTACAGTAAAAAATATTATTGGTATAGTTGTACAACCGCCTGATACAGATTTGTACTAACCAATCTTGACATTTGCACCTTGACCTATGTTGATACCCAATTTTCCCACAATATTTTAAAATTGCATATATACCTTCAAAAACATGCTTTCATAGCAATTGGTATTTTTCTATAATTTTTTCATATATTTATTAATTTATTTTAATTCATCCAGTATTTTATTTCTAATAATTAATTACAAAATTGCATTACAAATAATTTCAAAAGTATTTCTTGATTTAATTCATTATTTAGGGTCCTACTAAGACCAAATTATTTCACAATTAGCCAAATTGGCACTCTTTGGCTATAATTGTAATAACTTTGAAATTATAGCCTAATCATATGTTTTATACTATTTTTATCCAATAATTAATCGTTTTCATTCTTTAATACTTATTAATCATGTAATTTAATTTACTAAGCATCAATTTTATTTTTTGCAATTATCAGCTATTTTATAAATTATTTTAGTTCATTTTAGTTGGGTATTTAATAGTTAGCCTCTCTATTTAAATTCTAGCTTAAATCTAACCAGACCCCAACCCCAATTAAATCAACCCAAATACCAGGCCCAGTCTACTTAGAGCCACCCGACCTAAACGTATTTTTAATCTGGATCGTTGATCATTTCTGATCAATGGACCAGATTAGTCCTTACAAAATTAAACCCTAACGACCTCCCCCCTCCCCCGCTTCTCATTTCCCCCTCTCACACTCTCTCTAGATACCTCTGGTCTCTCCACCTCTGATGAGGTCTGTTTGTCTTCTCCAGCCGCCTCTTAGCCGGAAACCATGGAATCCTCACCATCCTCACGCCTATCATGGCTCCTTCTCACCGGTGTTGTTGTCTCTAAGGTCTTCAAGAGACAAAGGTCCACTCCCTCACACCGTTGGCATGTATCATGCCTTCATGGCTCGATTCTAGTAAGATTTTTCTACTTTCTGGCTAGATCCGGTGGTTTCTGTACCGACTCTCTCTTTCTCTGGGTTCTCTCTTTGAAACCCTAACTTCTAAACTTCCGATTCTTTTAGATCTTAACAGATCTATGCGTATTATGAGGTTTTCCTGAGTTTTCTATAAAGATTCTCCTATTTTTCGAACGATCCTTCATTTTTTTTCGAAACTAGGGTTTCTGGAAAATCTTTTTCTTCAAACGTTTCTGATTTTTAGTTCTTAATCTTCTGTTCTTATGTGTTCTGACTGATTTTTTGTTGAGATTTTCTTAACCCTAAGTATCCTATGCTAAAAGCCCTAATCTTGACACTATGTTTGAATTCTGAGTCGATCTGTGTTATTTGATACATAACTTTGTTTTCCACTCTTAGTCATATGATCTCTTCTTCGTTGAATTTGAATAGCTTATGATTTTTCCCTTATGTGCTTCCATTAGGGTTTCTGATTCAAATCTTGACTGAGTTTTATGTGTTATACTTAGCATGTTTGTCATTCATGAAAAAACTTATATTATCTCCCTTAAAAACCAATACTACTTCAATTAATTGATTCCCTGATTTGCTATACTGATACCTATATGCTGATTTCTCGATTATTTCCCTATTTTTACAGCTTCTAATTATTCCTTGCCTTATGTACGATTAACTGTGGTACTTGCTGATTCTTACTTCCTGTTTCCTTAATTAGGCTCTTGTGTATTTAACCCTAATCACCTAATCTGTTCAAAATCTCTCTCTCACAATTAAAAATACTCTATGCTCTCTCTTCTGTGCTAACTACCATTATTCTAAGTTAGTCGGCTGCAAGCCAAGGCTAACCCTTGTGCATCTCCTACTTTCCTGTTTGTGTTATTGCTTTCTTCACTTCACTGGTATGTTCTAATTTAGATTTCAGTCCTCAAACCAACATGTTTCTACTACTGTTGAAATTCAGCATGCTTCTAATTTGCTTTTACTTATTATTCAACATGTATCTAGGATCCTGAACTCCCCTCTGCATGTTAACTTAGGTTCTATTTGTTTATGACCAGCATGTTTCTGTATACTTAGCACCTACTTCTTACATGCCTATGACTGGTGTATTAGCTTAACCATGGCCTTAGTTGTTAATATAACCTAGTACTTTACTGTACCCCTAATCCTCTAGACCCTTAGGAGTTTCTGATTGTATGTCTATGTGTGTATCTGCCTGCTACATGTCTGCCCTCACATGCTCTGTATTTGTCCCTCAAATCCCATTACCCATGTTTGTGATTGTTGGACTATCCTTGGTCCTTTGTGTAATGTTAAGCTTCTATTTCCTTCTTCAAAACTGTTTTCTTACTTACCCTTTCTCAAAACTGTTTTCTTACTTAAACCATTTTAAAAAAAAAAAAAAAAAACGTAGAAGTCTAAGTTCAGCCCCCTTCGTGTGAGCACTGCTTTGGGGACCATTTGAGTGCCCTCTAAACTCTAACACACAAGGCAAGTTCTCTTTTAGATCTGTAACAGATTTATGCGTATTATGAGGTTATCCTGAGTTTTCTTTAAAGATTCTCCTATTTTTCGAACGATCCTTTGTTTTTTTTCAAAACTAGGGTTTCTTGAAAATCTTTTTCTTCAAACGTTTCTGATTTTTAGTTATTAATATTCTGTTCTTATGTGTTCTGACTGAATTTTTGTTGAGTTTTTCTTAACCCTAACTAGCCTATGCTAAAAGCCCTAATCTTGACACTATGTTTGAATTCGGAGTCGATCTTTGTTATTTGATACATAACTTTGTTCTGCACTCTGATTCATATGATTTCTTCTTCGTTTATTTGTATAGCTTATGATTTTGCCCTTATGTGCTTCCATTAGGGTTTCTGATTCAAATCTTGACTGATTTTTATGTGTTATACTTAGCCTGTTTGTCATTCATGAAAAAAACTTATATTATCTCCCTTATAAACCAGTACTACTTCAATTATTTGATTCCCTGATTTTCTATACTGATACCTATGTGCTGATTTCTCGATTATTTCCCTATTTTTACAGCTTCTAATTATTCCTTGCCTTATGTACGATTAACTGTGGTACTTGTTGATTCCTACTTTCTGTTTCCTTAATTAGACTCTTGTGTATTTAACCCTAATCACCTATCCCCGTACTTAAACTATTTTGATTCTTTCCTTAATCATTTGCCTTGTTCTTTACCGTTAACTGGCTAGTTACTCCCTTAATTAAGGGAAGATTTGTTGATTTATTGACTGGCTGATTCTATGGCTTCTGTAATTGTTGATGATTGATTTTCTTTACTCTCTCTTACTCTGCTCTCAACTATTATATATAGTCTCTTCTATTCTCACTTGACACACCCGAACTAATCTGTTCAAAATCTCTCTCACAATTAAAAAGACTCGCTTCTCTCTCTTCTATGCTAACTACCACTATTCTAAGTTAGCCAGCTGCAAGCCAAGGATAACCATTGTGCATCTCCTACTTTCGTGTTTGAGTTATTGCTTTCTTCACTTCACTGGTATGTTCTAATTTAGATTTCAGTCCTCAAACCAACATGTTTCTACTACTGTTGTAATTCAGCATGCTTCTAATTTGCTTTTACTTATTATTCAGCATGTATCTAGGATCCTAAACTCCCCTATGCATGTTAAGTTAGGATCTATTTGTTTATGACCAGCTTGTTTCTGTATACTTAGCACCTACTTCTTACATGCCTATGACTGGTGCATTAGTTTAACCATGGCCTTAGTTGTTAAGCTAACATATACTTTACTGTACCCCTAATCCTCTAGACTCTTAGGAGTTTCTGATTGTATGTCTATGTGTGTATCTGCCTGCTACATGTCTGCCCTCACATGCTCTGTATTTGTCCCTCAAATCCCATTACCCTTGTTTGTGATTGTTGGACTATCCTTGGTCCTTTGTGTGATGTTAAGCTTCTATTTTCTTTCTTCAAAACTGTTTTCTTACTTACCCTTTCTCAAAACTGTTTTCTTACTTAAACCCTTTTAAAAAATTAAAAAAGCACTCTCACATATACTCTTAGAAGTCTAAGTTCAGCCCCCTTCATGTGAGCACTGCTTTGGGGACCCTTTGAGTGCCCTCTGAACTCTGACACACAAGGCAGGCATTTCCCACACCGCACATGTTTAACTCTATTTTTGGCTATGTTTGGGTGTGAACTGCCCGGGAGCCCTTGAGGTCCTTAGGGAACTTTGACACACCCGGACTATAAAAAGCTATGAAACACCAAAGGCATTGAGGTTTGGAAGATCTGGGCCTAATTGAAGGGTCCCTATAGAAGTAATTTCTTATTTTCCTTTGGTTGTATAATTCATAATCCATGGCCTGTAATAATTTATAAACAGATATTTGGGAATGGATAGTGGAATGGAAGGGTAGTTATGTAGATTATCCCTGTTAAAGGGTTGATACCATGCCTCTATGTTTACATTTCTTACGTGTGCACTAGAAATTCATGCTTAGGGCTGATTGTATGCGAGCATATCATGCATTAGATATCCTATTCCTTAGGTCCATGTTTACTGTTTCAGCATCCTGTTATGGCATTGTCATTTACCATATAGAAATCATGCTTTAGGATTAATTGTTAATATAAACCTGTTATTCATGTGAACCAGTTCTAATATCATTGTAATCATGCTTAGGATAATAATGCGCTAATAAACAAGTCATCCTCATACTTGCTGCATATCATGTTCACATACTGTGACTTTATGCGTTAAGAAATCCTGCCTAGGAATTCTGCATACCACCCATTCTGCATCCCTATGTGTGCATATTAGATATCATGTCTTAGGACCTCATTCAACACCTAGTTTAACTACTTATTTCATGAAAAAGTCCCTAAAAAATTATTTCACCATATTTCCAAACAACTGGTAATAGTTTTGTATTTCTGCAACACCTAAGTACAACATGTTTAGGCAAACTAACTTGTAACAGTTTCCTTAATAATCGGGTAATTATTGAGTATTGTCATGCGCTTAAGCAAGTTTTAGGTGTTAAATCTTTTAAAACTGGAAGCATACTCCTTTATACCCGCTGCTTGATTATTAATGTTTATAATCAGTAAGAAACTGATAAAATTCATCTTCTGAAGTCAGTAATAAAGTTGGCTCACTATTGCATTCTTACCTAGACATCATGCCTAAGGTTCTGAAGTTAATAAGGCCTTACTTGTGTTTGAGTCGTGCTATTTATGTGCATAATATGTGAAGGAATACTTGGGCCTCGTATCTGCTCCTATTTGCATTCCCCTTATCTGAAGTCCTAATTGTCATTGTTTGTCGCTTAGAATCTTGTCCTTTTAAATTTAGGGGTCAATCTAGTACTTCCTTTTAGGATAGTATTCCTAGCCTCCTCCGGGACTGATAGGATAGGACGGGTAATAGCACGCAATAAAGTCCGTGACCAACACACGCTTTAGTTACCTTCGCAGGGTGGGAAGGGTAGAATATGGATATGATGACCGGTGCACTAATACCACGTGTAGCCCCTCTTCGAGGAGTGATTACTGGGTATTGCATTGATGTGATCCATATTATTATAAACCTAGGACACCTGTATACGCTAGTTCGTAATCATCTCTACTGTTTTCTAAACATCTGTATGCTTAAGATTTAAATCCTCTCTTATTTGAGCCTTTACTCGTTATTTGCTAGTTGTACAAATTCACGAAACCATTTGGTCGGGAACCACACTTGTGGATCTTGAGGGGTGCCTATCACCTTCCCCTTAGGATAATTTCAAGCCCTTACCCAAATCTCTGGTTAGTAACGTAGTTGTAATTGAACCCCTTAGGTGTCCTAACGCACCGTTAAAATCGTTAGGTGGCGACTCTTCAAAATATGCAAACCCCTTTCCCAAAAGGAAAAGAGTTGTCCTAACCAATGTCATAAACCCGATATTTCGTGAGGAAGAGGAAAAAAGGGTGCGCGACAACCTATGTGCCCTTGAGAAATTCCCGTTTTTTCTTGACTTCCATCAATTTTGCACTGTCTCGAGGTAGGCCGTGTCGGTCCTTTGATGTGCTCTCTCGAAGTATGCATTATGATATTGGTCTCGAACCTTACTTCGAGCCTTCCGAGCTCGGGCTCGGCATAACAGAGACTCCGAAATCGGACTTCTCTGATTTCGGCCGTATACACCTTTTTTGATAACACGTCATACTTTGACATCATAGGACTTTGCATAAATTTCTATTCGCACTTTCCAATGAGAGAAGTGTTGTCCATTGAAATATGGTGGCCTTACTTGCAATGTCCCTTCTTGAAAGAGTGCTCCAATAGCTACTTGGTTTGACAAGATCTTTTCTCACTAGCTATTAAGCAAAAGATAAAAAGTATGAGACCTGCTCTGATTTGGGGGGGTGGGGTGAATTATCAATTTTTCATTTTTTATCCTTAGTAGTTTACTAGTTAACCAATTATTCGACTGAAAGTACGGAGAAAATTTAAATAAAGCAGAAGTGAGAATGCAGGAATTAGAGACGTCAGGAATTTTATACTATTTCAGATTTAATGTGAATCTTACGTTAGTCCCCTAGGATTGCAAGGGTGTTCTCTTTTACTATTTGAAGTTTCTCGATACTAAAGGGTTGATGTAGTATACACTAACACCTTGGTCATTGTGTTACGTCTCGCTTCTTGATACAATACCTCGCAAGTGATTTTTCTCTCTTTCTTCTCTCCCTAGTTACACAGTAGATCTAGAGTAGACTATAATGCTTGTTTGGAGTAGAACAATATGATTGATAGTGGTTCGATCAAAGTATGTTATTTCCAAGCATGTATAGTGTCTATTTATACTCCGTGAGGTTTTCTTGTCTTGTAAATCTTGAGAAATTGTGAACCCAAGAGAGTTTCTCTCAGAAGGAATTATAAATTGATTTTTTCCAAGAATAAGATATTTCTTCTACTGATTTTCCTTGACTTGTGGTCTTAATTGGATTTTTCCTTTGCTGAGCAGATATTCCCGTTAGTTGAAGTTCCAAATAAGATTCCTTGATTCCGGCTTGGATTGACGTCCTTAGATGGAAGATCTCCAGTGCATCGTTTTGTGCCATTGATTTCATGTAATTGAGATCCTTCTTGTAATATCCTCCTTTATCTTCTGCCGGTTCCTTCATTGATTTTGCCTTTGAATTTTCGCTACTCCTTCCTTTTTTTGTTTTGATTCATCAATGCTTCCTTTCCATTGCTCCAGGAGTATTGCTTCACATAAAGGATAATGTGTTATTTTGCATCATTAAAATAAACGTAGATCTAACAAACCTGCATTTATCCATTTTCTTATAAGTATACACTTACACACACACACACACACACACACACACACACACACACACATATATATATATATATATATA
>ML313643.1:0-11683 GCA_005239505.1 Nicotiana paniculata
GATTTATACAAGAATTCATGGTCTCAAGTGGATAATTCCCCAATTATTCAAAAGCCCTAGAATTTCTATCCCATTTTATGAGTTTGATATTTTGAGAATTAAACTAGTTGAACTCTATGCATAGTTTGGAAATTTAAAAAGAAATTACTAACCTTTGATGATGAGATTCTTGGACAGCCTTTCCCCTAACTCAACAACTCTCTAATGGAGTTTGAAGATGGAAAAATGAAGAAATCCCGTGTTTTTGGGCATTTTAAAGGAGGCTGCCTACAAGGGTTCCGCACCTGCGACCTTGGAACCGCAGGTGCGGTCTCGCACCCGCGAGAAATTGGTCGCCCCTGCGGAAAAGGGCCTGGGACCCAGGGCTCGCACCTGCGGAGTCGGGAGCCACACCAGCGGTCCCGCTCCTGCGGAAGATTGTTCACGCCTGCGATGGGGGTCGCACCTGCGAAGTGGAAGCCCACACCAGCGGACTCGCACCAGCGGGCACAAGTCCGCACTAGCGGTCACACCAGCTACTGTGCACCAGCAGTGATTTTTGCTGGTTTTGGCCTCGTGCAGGGTTCGGGAGGCACCTTGGCCCACCCGAGCCCCCGTCAAAATATACCAACAAGTACCAAATCATTATACGGACTTGCTCGAGCCTACGGATCACTCCTAACATTGCTAAAACTCAAAATCACTCTCCAAAACCCTTTGAATCAAATTAAGAACTTAAGAAATTCTAGAATTCACCTCATCGTGCCGAATGGGTCTATACTACTCAGAATGACTTCAAATTTTACAGACAAGTCATAAATGACTATACGAAACTATTCCCGGTCCCGAAATTCCGTTCGGACCTCGATAGCGCAAAATTACGTCCCAAACCAAATTTCAAATAGAAGGAAGTCCTGATTTCCATTTCGGGCACCGAAATGCTCCCGGTTCATCAGAAACCCGAGCCGAACATACATCCAAGTCCAAAATCATCATACGTAGCTACTAGAGCTGTCAGAACTCGATTCTGAGGTCGTTTGCTCGAAATATTGACCGAAGTCAAACTTGGCCAAATAGGCCAACCTTAAGGAACCAAGTGTTCCTAAACCATCCAAATCAATCCCAAATCCCGAACCACCCTCTCCCGCGATTCATAAAGCACGAATAGCCACTAAGGAAGGTTTCATTCAGGGAAACGGGATCCTAATACTCAAAACGACCGGCTGGGTCGTTACAATACCCAAGAAGTTTAAAATGCCTGACGTTCCCAAATATGATGGAACAACTGACTCAGGTGATCATGTGACTTCTTTCACTACTGGAGTAAAAGGCAACGACTTAACAAAACAAGAGATTGAATCAGTCCTTGTCAAAAAATTTGGGGAAACACTTACCAAAGGAGCCCTAACCTGGTATTCTCTTCTCCCTGAAAATTCTATTGACTCTTTTGCTGAGCTTGCAGATTCATTTATAAAAGCACACTCTGGTGCACAAAAAGTTGAGAAAAGAATGGAAGACATATTCAAAATAAAACAAGGAGACANGAAAATTCTATTGACTCTTTTGATGAGCTTGCAGATTCATTTCTAAAACCACACTTTGATGCACAAAAAGTTTAGAAAAAAATGGAAGACATTCAAAATAAAACAAGGAGACACGGAACTACTCCGTGAGTTTGTAGACATGTTTCAACGAGAAAGAATGCAGTTACCCAGGGTGCCTGATAATTGGGCACCCATGGCATTTTCAAGCAACCTAAACAATAAAAGCTCAGAAGCCATGAGACGACTTAAGGAAAGTCTAAGAGAATTCCCCGCTACAACATGGAACGATGTATATAACAGGTATAGTACTAAACTCAGAGTAGAAGAAGATATCATTGCTCGTTCGAGAGATGAAGATCATTCCAGATCCAGACGTCCTGAATCAGATAGAAGATCAAGTAAAATCAAGTACCATCCTTACTTAGGACCCTCAGGACGCGATATTCATCCCAGGTGCAAAAACACTAGGTTGGACTATAGACCACAAGGAAGAGACGTAGTCTCATCCTCGTCTAGATCCAGAAAATATCGAGATGAAGGACCTAGAGGTAATACTCAAATTGGGGATCATACCTTTAATGTAAGTACTACTGAACTTGTCTCAATATTGAGAAGCATGGGAGACAAGGTTAAGTGGCCCAAAGAGATGCGATCAAATCCAAGTAGAAGGAACCCAAATCACTGGTGTGAATTCCATAATGATCATGGGCACAAAACTGCAAATTGCAGATTTTTACAAGGTGAAGTAGAAAATTTATTGAAACAAGGCTATTTAACAGAATTGTTTAGTGATAAAGGTAAACAGGCATATATGAGGAACAGGCAGGAGCCCCCAAAGCCTCCTTCTCCAAAACGAACCGTCAATGTGATACACAGAGGTGAAGAAGTAAATGGAGTGACCTGCAAAACAACCACAAAGTTCACAATTACACATGGAAAACAGGCTCGTGAAAATATGGAAGAGGACGATATAACCTTCGATGATGCAGATATCAGCGGATTAATGCTTCCACACAACGATGCTATGGTAATATCTTTACTTATTCATGACACTAACATAAAAAGAGTGTTGATTGATCCAAGAAGTTTAGTTAATATCATTTTGTTAAGAGTCATGGAAGAAATGCTACTGGGGAATCAAGTAATCCCAAGGGCACGATCCATATCAGGGTTTGATAACTCTACGACTATAACAAAAGGAGAAATTGTGCTTAGCGCTTATGCTGAGGGGGTGATCAAAAGTACCAGGTTCCAAGTCATCGATACTGACATGGCTTATAACGTAATCGTGGAAAGGCCATGGATCCACGACATGAAAGCAATACCCTCCACGTTGCATCAGGTAATTAAATTCCCCTCTGAATGGGGGATTCAAAAAATTATAGGCGATCAACAGACCGCAAGAAATATAAACTCTGTGGTACACTACAACAAGAAAATAGAGGGGGAAGAATTACGAGATAAAGGAATCTCCCAAGCAGGTCACGCCGCCCAAACATGCATGGAAGAAATTACTACCCAAATAGGTACGGAAGGTATTATTGCTGAAACATGTATGAAAGAAAATACTTATGAGAAGGAGAATCAAGTTACCACGGAAGGTGTACTATACCACACAGATGCAGATTCCAGATCGGAAGTTATTCATGAACCGGAGGAAGATGAGCACATCAAAACAACTACGGAGGAGCTAGAAGCTGTTCCATTATCTGAACAAAAGCCTGAGCAGAAAGTGTATATAGGCACGAGGTTGGGCCCCGCTCGAAGAGGCATCCCACTAGAAGTGATGACTCATAAACTAAATGAAGATTTATCCTTCGTACCTGTTAAGCAGAATAAAAGAAAGCAAGGACCATTCAAGAACCAAGTGATCGACGAAGAGGTACAGAAACTCTTGAAGATTGGTTCGATACGAGAGGTAACATACCCTAACTGGCTAGCAAACACCGTGGTAGTACCTAAAAAGAATAGCAAATGGAGAGTATGCGTAGATTATACTGACTTAAATAAAACATGCTCCGAAGATTCATTCCCATTGCCACATATAGATCAAATGATTGATGCCACAAGATGTCATGAATTATTGAGCTTCTTAGATGCATATTCTAGTTATAATTAGATTAAAATGAATCCCTCGGATGAGAAAAAATTTCCTTCATTACAAACAGGGGGACTTACTATTATAAAGTTATGTCTTTTGGCTTGAAAAACACTGGAGCTACCTATCAAAGGTTAGTGACTAAAATGTTCCAAGAACATCTTGGAAAGACGATGGAAATCTATATTGATGATATGTTGGTAAAATCAACACAAACACAAGACCATTTCCAGCATCTCTCTACTGCTATTGAGATTTTATGCAGGTATAATATGAAGCTAAATCCAGAGAAATGCACTTTTGGAGTGCAATCAGGTAAATTTTTGGGTTTCCTTGTATCGAATAGAGGAAGAGAGGTAAATCCTGCTCAAATTAAAGCTATAGAGGAAATACATGATATTTTAACAAATAAAAAGCAAGTTCAAAGACTAACAGGGAGAATAGAAGCTTTGGGAAGGTTTATTTCTAAGTCAAAAAAGTTTTAAATTCTTCTCAGTTCTCAAAAAGCAGAATCAGTTCGAATGGACTGAAGAATGCCAGCAAGCCCTCAAGAATCTGAAGATTTATCTATCGAAACCACCACTGCTTTCAAATCCAAAAGAAGGAGAAAGATTGTACATCTACCTGGCTGTCTCAGAAATTGCTGTAAGTGCAGTATTGGTAAGAGAAGAAAAAGGTAAACAATCACCTATCTATTATCTAAGTAAAACTTTGCTAGATGCTGAGACTAGATATCCACACCTGGAAAAGTTAGCCTTAGCTTTAATAATGGCATGTAGAAAATTACGACCATATTTTCAGTGCCACCCAATCACCGTTGTGACTTCATATCCTTTAAGAAATATTCTACATAAACAGGAATTTTTAGGGAGATTAGCCAAGTGGGCCATAGAATTAAGTGGCATTGTACCTGAAGTAGAAAAAGAGTTACAACTCTTTAACGGTGCTAATCCAGGCCTATGGACCTTGTTCACAGATTGTTCCTCAAATATAAAAGGTACCGGCTTAGGCATAGTCTTAATATCACCCATGGGTGAAATGACATGACAAGCTATCAAGTGTTATCCTATAAATAACAATGAAGCATAGTACGAAGCTGTTATTGCAGGGCTCTAACTCGCACATGAGCTCCCAATCGAGCAAATTTTGATCAACAGTGACTCCCAACTGGTAGTAAATCAGATACAGGGGACTTACATCGCTCGAGAGAATCGAATGCAACAATATCTTGAAAAAGCACGAGAGCTCGTGAGACAATTCAAAACATGGAAGGTAATGAAAATACCTAGAGAGGAAAATGCAGAAGCAGATGCATTAGCTAACCTCGCAGCAGTCACAGAAGTAACAAACAAAGACAATGCAGTTGTCGTTCAACTATTTCATTCAATGATAGACCAGGACAGAAATGAGGTAACTTTCAACAACTTAACCCGGGACTGGAGAAACGAAATTCTTAATTTTTTGCAGAATGGAACCGTACCTGAAGACAGGAAAGCAGCTCAAGCACTTCGCCGCAAAGCTGTACGGTACTGCCTTATTCGCAACTCGCTTTATCGCAAGATGTTCGGAGGACCCCTAGCTAAATGCCTTGGACCTAACCAAATGGAATTTGTGATGAAAGAAGTCCACGAAGGACACTGTGAAAATCACTCAGGGGCGTGATCCTTAGTGAAAACCCTAATCAGGGCTGGATACTATTGGCCTAAGATATAAGAAGAAGCCGAAAACTTCGTATCCAAATGTGACAGGTGCCAAAGGTTTGCCAATAACATGCATCGTCCAGTGGAATTATTGCATCCAATAATATCCCCATGGCCTTTCATGAAATGGGGTATGGACATAGTGGGACCTCTTCCCACAGCTAAAGGACATGTACGGTTTTTGCTCATGCTAACCGACTATTTTACAAAGTGGGTAGAGGCAGAAGCGTTCAAACAAGTGCGGAAAAGGAAGTTAAAAGCTTCTTATGGCGGAACATAATATGACTCTTTGGAATACCAAAAGAAATCGTGTGCGATAATGGCCCACAATTCATAGGCTCGCAAATCACCGAATTCTTCGAAAGTTGGCAAATCAAGCGGATCACTTCAACGCCATACCACCCTGTGGCTAATGGTCAAGCCGAGTCAACGAATAAGGTCATCATCAACAATCTAAAGAAGCGGCTGAAAAAAGCCAAAGGAAACTGACATGATGAGTTACCAGCGGTACTATGGGCATACAAAACAACTTCAAAAATAGCCACGGGAGAAACTTCGTTCCCACTTGTTTATGGCTCAGAAGCCTTAATACCTGTGGAGATTGGTGAACCAAGCATAAGGTTCTCAACATCCATGGAGGGAGAAAACGATGACGAATTGAGGACCAATCTGGACCTGCTTGAACCACAAAGAGAAGCAACACTGATATGGATGTCATTTCAAAAACAAATCATAGAGCGTTATTACAACCGTAAAGGTCAGATCAGGTACTTCAAGATTGGGGACTTCGTCCTCAAAAAAGTCTTTCAATCAACGAAAGAAGCAAGTGCAAGAAAGCTAAATCCTAACTGGGAGGGATCTTACAAAATTCGAGGCATAGCTGGGTAAGGCGCCTATGAGTTGGAAGCTATGGACGGACGAGTTCTACCAACAAGCTGGAACGCCATCCACCTAAAGAAGTATTACTTCTAAGGAAAAGAATACCCCGTCAGGTATCAAACGTTCAATTTTATTTTGAACATTTAAAAATTTTACTAACTTTTTTAAATGATAGGCATAAAGCTAGCCCATCACCAGATGATGATATTAGACCTGCAAATATGCGAGGAAATAACACAATTCCCGGTCTAGGGTTACACTTTTTGATGGACGTTTTAAAGGGTTAAGCAGTCATCATCTAAGAACTATATACCTTCGAGTCCGGAATGTTTTTCCTTTTCAGGAAAAGGACCACAAGGAAGGAATAATCAAGTGCTCGAGATTTCATTCATCAAATCTCAAACACTTGGGGGACAATACAATAGTGAAGGCTAAGACGAAGCAAAGAAGATTATCAGAAAGTCAAAAGCTCGAGCCTGAAGACTCATCTACCCAACGAGACAAGTGATACGAGCAGAATCGAAAGAAATCAAAAGAGTCATCCAAATACAAAGCCTAATGCAAAAAGCAAAAACCTTCGAACATGTTCAGGTTAAAAGGCAAAATATTAGTCATGAGAAAGAAATGTACATTTTTATACTTATTCAAAGTTGTTGTAACAAAAGCAGTTAGGGGTAAAAGATCTTCATTAGTGTACTCATTCAAAAAACTGTTATCAAATAAAACAGTTATAGATGAAAGATCTAAATCCTTGTATTTGTTCAGAAAACCGTTATCAAATAAAAACAGTTACGAATAAGAAAAAATTTCCCTCGTACTTATTAGAAAACTGTTTCCAACGAAAACAGTTGCGGGAAAAAACCCAAATCTTTATAAAAACTGTTACTAGTAAAAATAGTTGTTCCCTTGTATTAATATCGAAAAACTGTTACCTATGAAAAACAATTACGAAATACAAGAGTATATCAAATCTGTTAAACAAAAACAGTTGCAACATGAGTTTTAGACGATAATCAAACACATGTAAAATGTCATGGAAGTTCAAACAAAAACTTTCCTTGGAAACATTCTTAAACATGCGTAAAAATTCCTATCACTCTATTGCATTATCATGAAGTTGAGACGTCTTCTTCATGTCAATTATAAAGGGCCCTCTTCCATAAATTATGCCTATTACAAAAAGGCACACATTTAATATGACACCGTGCCTATTACAAAAAGGTACGAGTAGTCTAAAGCATTCTACATGCAAAACTCAGAGGTAAAACTAAAACCTTGAAAAATGAAGAATGCAAAAGACTTAAAGAGTGAAACAAAAACTCAACAAAAGTCTTTAACATTAATATATTAAAACGGCTTAGCAAAAAACTAAGTATTAAATTATACTTAGGCGTATGGAATTTTAATATATATACATTAAGGTGCCCCTAAGTTGTCATTTGGAGACTTTAAAGAAATCCAAATTTACCCCCGATGGGACTGGGGGTAACCACCAATTGAGACAAAGGAAAAAGGAGAGTGGTGAACCAACTAAACTTCTTCAAGAGGGGGGTTGACTTCATGGCAGAAGGAGCGTGAGCAACTAGGGATGAAGAGGAATGAGCGGCTGGAGTCTCACCATCAGGTGAAGAAAGGTTATGACCTGTTGAGCCTTCTCCATGACTTCCTTAGTTTTAGCTATTTCAGCACTAAGGTCGAAACCTTCTTGACTCATTTCCGTCAATGTGTCAAGGTGAGAATTCACGTACGCCCAGCTCACATCGACAACAGCCACCTCTTCAAGATCTTCATAATCCTTTGTCCATACTTGAAGCTCAGCTCTCAATCCGTCCTTCTCCGCTTCCGCAACTTCATGGGAGGCCCTTAACGATACAATCAACTCCTCTAGAGTTTGAGCTTTATCTAAAGCCTTACGAAGGTCCTCTTGAGTACGAGTGATTGATTGCACGAGCTCGCCTGAGTATTCCTCCTTCTGCCCTAACACGTTTTTCAAGTCTCTAATCTCCTCTGAGGCACGGGACAACTGCTCAGCGAACGAAGACTCCAGAACACTCTTGTCTTTATCAGCATGACTGGAAGAATCCTTCTCTACTACCAGTTTTGCTGCCATGAGTCTCATTTGCTGCTTCAAGGTACTCCTTTCCTCTTCTAAAGCATCCATGTCAATCCTTAGGCTATCATACTGTGTTTTCCAATTATCAGCATCGACCTGCAACTCTTTTATCTCCTGGTCCGTGTTTGAAATCCTCTTCATAAGCTCCATGCCTATAAGGTTAATCTACAAGAAATAAACCAGTTATATATGGTAAATTTTGTATAGGAAAATGAAAGAGGATAACTTGCATCATACCTTCAAAGAAGTATGCACGACCTCATTGGCCCATGTAAGAGCACCGTGGCTGGCTAGCTTGGCTTTTTCAGAGGGACATATCAAAGGCTTGAGCTACACTTCGGGCTCACCCGTTTTCTTGAAAAGATTCCCTCAACTGGAACCTCTATTACCACCTGCCGCATCTCTCTACTGGAAGACACTACTTCCCTAGCGGACGACATGGAAGCAGGCAGAGTTGAAACAACAACAGGCATGGAGGATTGAGGAGCTGGAGAAGCTACGGGCAAAGCAGCAGGTACAGAGGGTTGAAGAGTTGAGGAATCCACGGGCAAAACAACAACTGAAGCCTTAATAGCCAAAGGAGCAGTTGAGACAACTTCTCTTAAAGAAGGAGGAAAGATAACAGCCAAAGGGACATTGTCAGAAGCAAGGTCAAAACCTTCATGGAACAGGCAATCCACATACTTATGAACGAGGGAGTGTGAGACATATTCAAGGATAAAGTGCTCAACCACAGACACGAAAGGCAAGGTCGAGGGTGTAGACTCATCATCTGAAACCACCCGCCTTCTCCGTGGCCTGTGTACTAAAGCACCTTCTTTTTCTTCTACGGAACGAGACTCACCAATCTTCCTGAACCAACAATAATTTCTTGGGCCTGAGCCAAAGACATCTTCAGGATAGATGAAGCAGACACCCCACGAGCAGAGAACCCAATTAAAAGGTAAAAAGTTAAGCGACAAAGAAAGAAGAGACTCGAGTAAGGAAAGAATCAAGAACAAGAGCTTCACTTACCGTGGGTCTTTATATGCCAACCATACCTCCTAGTGAAGTACTTCCAAGATCTTTATTCTAAAGGAGAAATGGACAATAATTTTTCTACCCAATCACGGATACCAGAGACATTCTCAACAATATCCATGATTGCTGAGAGAAGAAGAAACATATACGGTGTTAATAAAACATCTCAAGTCAGAACGATGAAATAATAAATAGATGTGAGCTAAAGCATACTCACGTGTGCAATTCCACTTCTCAGGGAAGGGAAGATTTTCTTCACCCACTAAACCAACAGTGGGTACAACAACATACCGGAGGTACCAACCCCTATCCTTATCATCTCCAGGGGTTACCAGCACTCTTTTGCTTCTAGAAGTCAGAGTAAAAACACCTTCATGAAATAAGGTAGGAGAGTAGAGATGAATAAGATGGTTGAAAGTAAAAGGAGCCGAGGCTAAAGAAGCCAAACTCCTAAGACATGCGACAACTCGCCACACAAGCGGACCAACTTGTCCTAAACAGATATTGAAAAAATGGCAGAATTCAATTATGACTGGGTCAATAGGGGGTATAAACCCTAGAGTGAAAGGGTACGTATAAATAAAAGAATATCCCATCTTGTAAGATGTTATTATTTGATTACTATTCGGAATATAGACAGGGAAATCAGGCCTCCAAAAACACTCCCTACGAACAAGGGAAATCTGACCCTCAGTTATAAGGGTTGGATACCTTTCGACACTCTCAAGGGAAGAAGATTGGTATACAAGAACTGGATTATCTCTAGCAAAAACAAACTCAGCTGGGACAATTTCATCAACTCCAGGTTCACGAAGGCGTTCATCTCTACCTCTAGACAAAGACCGAGAAACCCTAAACCTCAGAGAAACTAGAGATCTAATGGAAGGAGAGGGAACTATATGAGAAAAAGAGGAGCCCCTCGAAGGAGTGGATCCTACACTCCTAAGTCTACCACCCCTACGATTCCTAGTCGGAGCAGAAGACGGCATTAAATTTTCAATATCTATTACTCCCTGAGGAAGGTTTGAAGAAGACATGTTTACAAAGGCAAGAAGAAAGTTCTTTACAAAAGACAAAGTTAGAAAGTGTTTCGTGGAAGCAAAGAAAAGAAGAAAGGTATTTATACTTGAGGACAACCGTCGAACATGGAAAAAAAGAAAAATAATGATGAAAAGTCATAATTGAAGATGTCACTTCGGGATTGACGCAGCCGCAGCCGCAAAAATCTCTAAAAGGTGCCGAGTAAATGCAGAACCAATCCGAAAAGGACACGTGGTGTGAGCATTAAATGAAAGTGAAAAACGACGCCTATGGTGCAGAGAAGGATACAATGTTTCGAGGAAAAGCGGCGGCAAAATATTCCCACCATAAATGAGTATCCACTTACCAAATAGTAATCGATAAATATATGGTAAGTGGGGGGACTATCTGTATTGGTAAAAAAGAGTTTCACACGTAAGCCAGCTTTTGACAACTCAGCCAGTTACGTGGACACAGGAGAATGCGACAGCTGGATGTGATTCTTTGAAGAGGTACGGTACAAAATAGGCACAATTCAATAAACCCTCGAGCTTATCAGCCACATGAAACTCAATCTGATCAAAACAGGAAAGAGGCACGGTCAGAATGAATCTATACAAAGCTACGGGCAGATTCAAGGACCCACAATTGATTACTCGAACGTTATGTAACCGTACCCCAATTATCGTTATCCTTTGTAACGCCTCATTAATGTCATAATTAGTCATTAATGAGCAACCATAGCAAGAGTTGTACGTTATATCAAGGAATCTCCTATATAAGGGAGGGGAATACAACTTGTAAAGGCATCTGATTCTCGAATATAATTGACTTCACTTTTCTATATTTCTGCAATATTGTCTATTATTTATTTTTATCTATTTCTTTGATTATCATTAACCCGTGTTCATCCTAAAAATAGCTTTAGTCAAAGGGTCTAATTCTTTGGTTAAACAGACATGTGTAACTTCGGGTGCCTGAGTCGCATGTATGATTCGCGAGTAGGATGACCCTGTATTTGTGTGTATTCATATGAGCACCTGAATTTTAATTAACCGTCTATGATAATCATGCTTAGTGTCGCAATTAAATATTCTAAATTGACATTTAGTAATTGTCTAATTTGACCTCTCGTCACTACCTCTCTGAGGTTAGGCAGGTGACATGCTGAGTACACGTTATTTTTGTACTCATGCTACACTTGCTGTGCATTTTATTGCATAGGTACTTTCATAGAAATGTGGAGGATTCAGAGACTTAGGCGAGTTGCATCATCCGGAGGCGATCCGCAGCTGACAGAGTCTCCCTCGTACTGTATTTATTTTCATTT
>ML313644.1:0-82088 GCA_005239505.1 Nicotiana paniculata
TATATATATATATATATATATATATATATATATATATATATATATATATATATATTATATGTAGAAATGGCGTGGGGTAGCCACAATTTAAGGTGGTATTTACTTTTTATCCAGCATTTTGCAAAAGTAGCCACTAGTCTATTAAAATTAATATGAATAGACAGTGTTACCCTTTCCTTCCCAAATGAAAATACGCCATTTTCAGATTCATTCCTTACAGCTCTACTTCTCCTTTTGCAATGGGGTTCTGGCGTTTGTATGAGTGTTTCCATTATTTTCATATGTGAAATCCACTTTTGAACAGAAGAAACGAATTGCTTAATCATATAAATTTTATAAGCCTCTCAATTTCTTTTGTGTCTACTCTTAGGAGTTGAATTGCATAGTAAACCATTCACTCATAATAATCACAGATGTGGGAGGACGTGACTTTTAGTTTCCTAAAAGAAGTGACTTTTAGATTTTCTTAAACAACAGATAAAAGAAGGACCTATTGTCCTTAACTTTTTAACTTGAACTTTTAAGTTAAGGACTGAAAACTATAAGTTAAGGACCTATTGTCCTTAACTTTTTAACTTGAACTTTTAAGTTAAGGACTGAAAACTATAAGTTAGGGACCTATTGTCCTTAACTTTTTAACTTGAAACTTTAAGTTATGGACTGCTTGTCCTTAACTTTTTAACTTGAAACATGAAGTTAAGAACTGCTTGTCCTTAACTTTTGAACGTGAAACTTGAAGTTAAGGACTACTTGTCCTTAACTTTTTAACTTGAAACGTTAAGGACTGAAAACTAAAAGTTAAAGACCCATTGTCCTTAACTTTTTAACTTGAAACTTGAAGTTAAAGACTGCTTGTCCTTAACTTTTAAATTTGAAAGTTGAAGTTCAGGACCTATTGTCCTTGAGCTTTTAAACTTGAAACTTAAAGTTAATGACTGCTTGTCCTTAACTTTTTAACTTGAAACATGAAGTTAAGGACTGCTTGTCCTTAACTTTTAAATTTGAAAGTTGAAGTTCAGGACCTATTGTCCTTAACTTTTAAACTTGAAACTTAAAGTTAAGGACTGCTTGTCCTTAACTTTTGAACTGGAAACTTGAAGTTAAGGACTGCTTGTCCTTAGCTTTTGAACTTGAAACTTGAAGTTAAGGACCTTCAAACATGCGCAAGAGTATTTTTAAACTTGCGCAAGGACCTTCTATCACGTTCAACCTCCTCCTTGAGAAGTTATAGTATAAGGGTATTTTCGTCCAGTCAAGTAAAAATTCATTAAACTAATGGCTAAAGAATAAATATATTTAAAACACTGACTTTAAATAAAGACAACTTCTATTAGTGGCTATTTTTACACATTCCCATATATATATATATATATATATATATATATATATATATATATATATATATATATATATATATATATATATATATATATATATATATATATATATATATATATATATATATATCACATCTCAAAAAGGCTTTATACATATAACACTTTTTAAAAGGGCGCTATATTTAACTGGGAAAACGACCGTTAAGGTATTGCGTCCTTTAAAAGGGCATTATATATAAAATGCTTACCAAATTTTTTTTCACACATTTTGGTCCCGGACTCCTTGTTTAATTCATGGCTAGGCAACCTCCATGTTTTGACCTTGTGTTCCTCTTCCAAAAGTAAAAAACTTCTTATCTCTTAATATGTTAGAAAAGATTTTGGATAAAATCCCAACACATTTTGGCACTAATAGTGTTTACAATGGTTTCGAGCCACCATCATTATATCTACTTCTTGCGAGATGACAGAAGCTTACTTGATCCGTAATAGAGGCATGTAGAGTGACTAAAGTGTAAGAGCCTCAAATGGTCTGTTTATTTTAATGGAAACACTTGTCTTTCAAGTACAATGTATTTAGGGAAATTATCAGCTATGTTCATTTATAAGTAGTTCATTATAAAATTTGGCTAATTCTTTAAATATTACTAATATTAGTCAATTAGTTATTTGTAGCAAAAAAAAGTCAAATTTTTGCTTTCTTTTGAGTGGGTGTTATTAGAATAGATTGGGTACATCTTAAGGAGCTTGAATCTCAGTTTTGGGATGATTTTGTGAAGTTTTGAGGCGGTTTGAATTAAATATTCGATGTAAAAACTGAACATAAAAAAATGTGTATCACACTATATATCATTTGTGTATCACATATGTATCATATTTGTATCAATTGTGTATCACATGTATACCTGTGTGTGAGATACATGCATTATACATGTTTGATACATGCGTCGCAGAAGAATTTTTTGACTTCGATTTAATTATGAATTTTGATATAAAACCAGTCCAAATCACCTCTAATCTTCCTCAAATTTTGTATATTGACTTATCTATATGTTTTCAATGAATTTCAATTATACCCATTGAAAAAAAAATTCCTTTTTTGCTTAGATTTTTAGAATATTGTATATATTTTTTTGTATTTCATCACCTTATTTGCTACCTCATCCATGAAATTTCCTTTGGTCTTGCGTCTAATGTTGCTAATCACGCTTAAAAATATGGAAGGAGATTTTTGCATGTGATTCTTTGAGAGAAAGAACCTTATTTATTTGGTTTTTCAGTTTTTATATGTGCTTGGTTAGTTTTGGTAAGTCTATGACTAATGGCAAGAGGTTGGTAAGTTGAGGCTTATTTGGGACATTTGTGTAAGTTTCCCATGTATTTATTCATGAGATTTTTTCATTCCAATACACTATTTGAAAATTTATTATCCTTAATGTTCATGTTTAGCTAATTACCCGGCATAAATAAATTTTGTTTACAAATATATACAATCCACCTTATAAGGCTCTCAAATCCATTATTTGTATCTTCAATCAAGGGATTTAGTTACACCCTTTTCTTTTCTTTTTCTCTTCTTCTCTCCTTATTTTTCTCCAATCATCGGCAGTGCCTTCAATCATCCACATTGATTTGGAACAAATTAAGAAGTAACATTGTCAGCGAGCACTAGTAAAGTCAACCCAAAAAAAATACAAAAAATAAATAAAAAGTATCTGTTAGAAGCAATTACCGGCACATAACCAGATTACCGCCATTAAATCCATCACCATCTTTTTCATCATCAGGTTTTACAAGCATATGTGATTCATCCATGCACGTCATCAACTGTGTTACAATGCGCCGTTCCATTTCTCTATATACTAGTTAATGAGTATATCTTATTATCTTATTTGTGCTCATTTGCTATTTAAGTGTTTTGAAATATACATGTTTCAATAATGTTTATTCTCCTTTTTTCAGTAGAAGGCGCGAGCATAAGTGTTTGACAAAAATATTTATTCTCTTTCTAATATTTCATAAGATTTTTATTCTGTTTCTTATTTCATAAGATTAAAAATTCTCTCGTTTAGAAGCAATTGAATCAATTTCATCAATAAACACAATAGAAGGTGCTGTCCTGTACGCTTTCGAGAACAGTTCCCTTATGTTTTTTTTTCTGATGCACCTGAAATTCTAGAGACCAATTCAGTAGCAGAAATTTTGTAAAATGGAGCACCAGTCTCGTTAGCAATTTAGTAAAAATAAATTTCATACAACTAATTACATATTTTACAACTTATCAACAATTTATCTACACTTTCATACATTATTTCTACCCAGTTATATACAACTACAATAACATACAACTTAAATACAATTTTTATATAAAATTTATACAATATGACTTTGGTATATTTTGTATCTGATTTATACATAGTAAAAACAAATTTCATACAACTAATTATATATTATACAACTTATCTACAATTTTCATACATTATTTCTACATAGTTATATACAACTACAATATCATACAACTTGAATATAATTTTTATACAATATTGTTCAACTTTTATACAATAGTTAAATAAATATATATATATGTTGGGATTCATAGCTTAGTAAATAATTTAGGAGCTGATAATTAGTATTAGTATTTTGTATTTGGGACTTTACCCAATTATTTATTGTATTTGGACTTCCGGGTCCTATAAATACATATTCTGGTTCCAAATATTTTCTAACCATTGTTGATGATTATACTAGAGCTACTTGGACTCATCTTTTAGGAGCAAAGAGAAATGCTTTTGAAATTCTAAAGGCCTTTAATGCCATGGTAGAAACTCAATTCCAAACTAAAGTCCAAATTATTAGAAGTGATAATGCTCTAGAATTAGGGTCCAGCTTGTCTGGATGCCAATTTTTTGCTGAAAAAGGTATTGTACATCAGACTTCTTGCCCTCATACCCCTCAGCAGAATGGGGTAGTGGAAAGAAAACATAGACATCTACTTGAAACTGCCAGGTCACTACTGTTTCAGTCTCACCTTCCCCTTAAATTCTAGGGAGACTGTATTCTCACTACCACCTATTTACTAAACAAATTTCCATCTCCTTTATTAAATCATAAAAGCACTTATGGGTTACTCTATGAAAAATTACCTGTTTATACTCATCTTAGAGCTTTTGGTTGTCTTTGCTATTCCACTATTCCCAAGCATCTTAGAGACAAATTTCAACCTAGAGTTATGACTTGTGTGTTTGTGGGTTATCCCTTTGCTAAGAAAGGATACAAGTTATATAATCTTGAAAATCATTCATGCTTTATGTCTACAGATGTTGTCTTTCATGAACATATTTTTCCATTTCTTCAATCATCCACAAATTCCTCCAGTCTATATACTTTTCCTTTCTCTGTATGCTTTGATGATTCCCCTTATAATGTTACTTCTTTTTCTCCTGTTTCTCCCACTTATAATTCTCCCACTTCTTCAACTCATATTCCTACTACTCCTGCTCCATCATCTAACTCTGCTCCTCCACTCTCACAACCTTCTGCACCCACATTTCCCTCTCTTGTCCCTTCAAATTCCTCTTCTCCTCGTCTTCTAGAACTCACAAACAACCTGAATACCTTAACAGCTATGTTTGTCAGTCAATTGGCTCCACTTCTGAATCCTCCTCTATTTCACTTAAGCAACATGTTTCTGAACCTTTTAGCTATTCTCAGGCAGCAGCAGTCCCTGAATGGCAGGCTGCTATGAGACAAGAATTTGAAGCTTTGGAGTCTAATAGAACTTGGGATATAGTTGAGTTGCCTTGTGGCAAGAAACCAATTGGATGTAAATGGGTTTATAAGGTTAAATACAAAGCTGATGGTTCTATCGAAAGATACAAAGCACGTTTAGTGGTTAGGGGTGATACCCAAGTTGAAGGTATTGATTTTCATGGGACTTTTTCTCCTGTTGTAAAGATGTCCACTATTAAAACTCTTATTGCAGTGGCAATTAATAAAAATTGGCCCCTTTTTCAACTTGATGTTAATAATGTTTTCTTGCATGGTGATTTGGATGAGGAAGTTTACATGATATTACCCCCTGGATTGTCTGTTACTTCTACATCCTCCTCTACCCCACTCATTTGCAAGCTGAAAAAATCTTTATATGGGTTACGACAGGCATCCAGACAATGGTACGCTAAGCTGTCCCAAGCTTTGCAGTCCAGAGGGTATACTCACACTATCAATGATTATTCTTTGTTTACCAAAGGTTCTGGGGACTCTCTTGTTATTTTGGCTGTGTATGTAGATGATATTGTGCTTACTGGGACTGATTTGGGGGAAGTTTCTGCCTTAAAAGCTTGTCTTCATGATTAATTCAAAATCAAAGATTTGAGCCTTCTTAATTACTTCCTTGGTATTGAGGTCTTATATTCTTCTTCTGGGGTTCTGTTGCATCAAAGGAAGTTTATTACTGATCTTTTAAAGGAGTTTCATTATGATGTCTGTTCACCTGTGGTTTCCCCTCTTGAGTGGCATGAGAAACTTAAATCTAAAGTATGGGATCCTTTACCTAATCCTAAGGTTTATAGAAGCCTAGTTGGGAAGCTGAATTTTTTAACTCATACTAGGCCTGATTTATCTTTTGCTTTCCAACATTTAAACCAGTTTATGCAGAACCCTTGTGATCCTCATATGGAGGCTGCCCTTCATCTATTGAGGTACATTAAAGGTACATCACATTATGGTATATTCTTCAACAGTTCTTCAGATCTTTCTCTTCAAGTGTTTTGTGACAGTGATTGGGGATCTTGCCCTGATAGCAGAAGATCAGTTACAGGTTTTTGCATTTTGTTGGGTGGTAGTTTGGTGTGCTGGAAATCTAAGAAGCAACCTGTGGTATCTCTCTCTTCAGCTGAGGCTGAATATCATTCATTGAGCAAAGCTGTTGCTGAAGTTACGTGGCTGTCCAGGCTGTTAATTGATTTTGGTCTTCCTGCTTATTCTTCTATTTCTGTTTTCTGTGACAACCAGGCTGCTTTACACATAGCAAAGAATACATTATTCCATGAACAGACCAAGCATATTGAGTTAGACTGTCACTTTGTCCGGAGCAAGCTTGCAGATGGAATGGTCAGTTTATTCCACACCTCCAGTGCTTCTCAAGTGGCTGACATCTTCACCAAATCCTTGCCTGCACTGTTCACCATCTTCATCTTGGCAAGTTGGGTGTTGTACCACCCTCCAACTTGGGGGTGGTGGTGTTGGGATTCATATCTTAGTAAATAGTTTAGGAGCTAATAATTAGTATTAGTATTTTGTATTTGGCCCTTCACCCAATTATTTATTGTATTTGGACTTCCGAGTCCTATAAATAGAGAGGCCCAAATATCTGAGATAGACATAAAAATAATACTCTTCATTTTGTACACTCTCTTTGGACAGACGTACAAAGAAAAATCAAATTTCTCTTTCTCTCTTCTCTTAGAACCCTAATTGGGTCTTCCACATTTTCCTTTCATAGTTGATTCTAATAATATAAACAACAGAATATAATTCTTCTAAAATTATTCTACAATTTTACTACAATTTCGTAAATATAATGTATATCATATCTTCTTCTTCTCTCTTCTTCTTCTCTCTTCTTCTCTCTTCTTCTTCTTCTTCTCTCTTCTTCTTCTTCTTCTTCTCTCTTCTTCTCTCTTCTTCTTCTTCTTCTCTCTTCTTCTCTCTTCTTCTTCTTCTTCTTCTTCTTCTCTCTTCTTCTTCTCTCTTCTTCTTCTCTCTTCTTCTCTCTTCTTCTCTCTTCTCTCTTCTTCTCTCTTCTCTCTTCTTCTTCTTCTCTCTCCTTCTCCTTCTCTCTCCTTCTCTCTCCTCCTCCTCCTCCTCCTCCTCCTCCTNATATTTTTTTTGAAAACCCAAATTCGAATTCAAAGTTTTTTATTGGCTGTTAATGGTGTAATTGCTTCTCTCTTTTCCTTTGCTTTACATTACTGAAATTAGGGATTGATAGATAGAGAGAGACGTAGAGAGAATTCTCAATTCCTTGCAACAACACCCAATTCAAACAAATAATGCTTTTTGAAAACCCAAATTCGAATTCAAAGCCTCAAAGCTCTTTAATGGTTGTCAATGGTAGAGTTGTTGCTCTCTTGTGCAAGATACATGGGGGAGGAGAGTGGATGTGGATAGAGAAACGTGGGAGGAGTAGAAGATACGTTAGAGTAGTTTTAGGACACTAATTATAATCATTAATTCTCTTAAAATGTACATAAATGGTAATTGGGTATATAAAATGTAATTATAATAAAATTTGAGTAGAGAAGATAATATAGTTTCATATAGTGTATAGGAATGTAAAAATTCCTTTATACATCTACAAGGGCTTCTATAAAAGGTAGGTAAATATCCTATGATTTAGATAGTTTATGGCTGTAAAAATTAGCCGGTCCACCCTAGCCCGCGCTGGCCTTGAAATTTGATGGGCTAGGATTAGTCGGCATGTTATTTGAAAGGACCTTAAAATGGCTACCATAAGGGGGCAACAAATGAAGTGCGTGGATAGACATTCTTTAGGCTGTTATTAAAATTTCAACAAGGGTTTACAAATTATTTAATGCTTAGCCAGCCAGTTAAAAAGAGCACTTCTCCTTCTCGTTTCTTATGCCCACTTATATTCTTCTATGTCTTTTTCTTTAACATTCCTTAATTCGTTTTCAGTATGTATAACACCTTCTGTCAAAGAGCTCATTCCTTTTCATCAGTAATTCACAAGTTGACATAATTCCATCCATATACACCTTTAGGGATAAAAGTTATACCACTTTCATCTTAGAGCCCGTTTGGACATGAGAATTTTTCCTTTTTTTTCCAAATCAGTATTTGTTCATAAAATTTCCAATTTTCACTTGAAAATGTATTTTGAAAATTTTTGAAATTTTTAAAAACTCCAAAAAGCTGTTTTTCAAAATTTTCAGTCAAATCACTCACAAAACTTAAAAAACAACCCAAAACTATATTCATATCCAAACACAACTCTGAATTTCAACTACCATTTTCAGTTGAAAATTCTTTTCACCATGTTTTGGAATTTTACTCTTATGTCCAAACGCCCACTTAATTAATAACAAAATGACGACCCGGCCGGTCGTCTTGATAGTTATGGCCCGATACCCCATTAATTATTTCCCCCGCATCTATTTCTGTTATTGTGACTTGCCAGGAGGGTTCGTTTTGGATTTCGTAGTGAATTGAAACTCTTAGTCTCTTAATTGGAAGCTTAAGTTGGAAAAGTCGACCAGATATCGACTTGTGTGTAAACGACCTCGGATTTGAATTTTGATGGTTCAGTTAGCTCCGTTAGGTGATTTTGGACTTAGGATCGCATCCGGAATGTGATTTGGAGGTCCGTAGTAGAATTTGGCTTGAATTGGCGAATATTGGAATTTTGACGATTTTGGCCAGCAGTGGAAATTTTGATATCGGGCTGGAAATGGAATTCTGGAAGTTGGAGTAGGCTTGTAGTGTCATTCTTTACTTGTGGGTAAAATTTGAGGTCATTCAGACGAGATTTGATATGTTTCAACGTCGTTTGTAGAATTTAGAAATTTCAAAATTCATTAAGCTTTAATCCATGTGTAATTTGTATTTTTGATGTTGTTTGATGTGGTTTGAAGGCTCGACTAAGTTCGTACGGTGTTTTAGGATTGATTGGTATGTTTGGTTGAGGTCCAGGGGGCCTCGAGGGGTGTTTCGGATGCTCAGCGGGTCATTTTTGGACTTTGGAAGATAGTTTTGTTGCAAATATTTCTTCATCGCGTTCGCGAGATAGGTCTCACGATCGCGTAGAGCATTTGGGAGGCCAGCTCAAGTTGTTCTTCACGTTCGCACAAAGGAGCCCACGTTCGGAAGGTATGGTCAGTGGAAGCATCACAGACGCGAAGAGAGGAACGAGTTCGCGTAGAGGAAGTGAGGCAGTTGGGGACCCCAACCATTTGGTCTACGCATTCGCGTGGTGGGTGTCACTTTCGCTAAGGACCGGGAAGTGAAAGGTACGCATTCGCGAGAGGTCCCTCGCGTTCGCGAAGAAGGAAATTTGGTAAGTGTAAACTTTGTTTTACGCGAACGCGAGGGAGTGGCCGTATTCGCGAAGAAGAGAGCACCTGGGCAGAATTTAAAGTTCCAAATCGAGGGTTTATGTCATTTTTCACCATTTGGACTTGAGAGCTCGGAATTAGGCGATCTTTGGAGCAATTTCACGTGGGTGTTTGGGGTAAGTGATTCTTACCTAATTTTGATTAATTCCGATAATTATTTCTTTTAATTTCATCATTAAATTAGTGAATTGGAGTGGGAAATTAGGAAAAACTTGAGAAAAATCCTTAGGCCGAATTTTGGGGTTTTGATCGGGATTTTGGTATCAGATTTGAGAAAGTTTGATATGGTTAAACTCGTGAGTGAATGAGTGTTCATAATTAGTGATTTTTACCTGATTCCGAGACATGGGCCCGGGGAGGCTTTTTGAACGATTTTCCAATTTCTTGCTTAACTTTGATTTCATTCGCTAGATTAGCTTCTTGTAGTTATATTTATGTTATGTAATTGGTTTTGGATAGATTCGGGCTATTCGGTTGGGATATTCGTGGAAAGAGCATTATTTCGGATTGATTTGAGCTTGGTTCGAGGTAAGTGCCTTGCCTAACCTTGTGTGGGAGAACTCCCCTTAGGATTGGTACTATTGTTGATATATGATCACTGTGTACGTGAAGTGATGAGTACGTACACGGGCTATTTGTTGAAAAATCCTATTTTCATTAAATGATAACCTGTTTTTCCTCTTCCTTGAACTTTATTATCATGTGTAGTATCTTGTTAGGCTAAGAAAGCATGTCTACTTGCCTTAAATGTTTACTTGAACTATGTGCAGCATGTTTAGTGATTGTACTTGTCTGTCCTTAAATTTGTACTTAGGTTACATTGTAAGATTCCGTGCCGTGACTATTGAATTATGTTGTTTGGCTGCATATTTACTTTGTGACTACAGAACGGTATTTCGAGAGATCCCCATGTACTGCATATTTACTTTAGGACTACGAAACAGAACGGTATTCCGGGAGATCCCCCTGTCTTGCATATTTACTTTGGGACTACGGAACGGTATTCCGGGAGATCCCCCTGTCTTGCATATTTACTTTGGGACTACGGAACGGTATTCCGGGAGATCCCCTGCACATTTACGTTTGGTACTACGAGGCGGTATCTCGGGAGATCTCCTGTTGTATTGCTATGTAATGAGCTGTTGTTTTTCCATGATTTCTTCCCTGTTACATTTCAGTCTTTATACTGCGATATTTCATTTTGCTTTGCCTTATTATATATATATGTTTTCGGTAGGGCCCTGACCTGACCTCGTTACTACTCGATCGAGGTTAGTCTTGGAACTTACTAGGTATCATTGTGGTGTATTCATGCCCTTTCCTGCACATATTTTTCGTGTGCAGATCCAGGTACATCTTACCCCCCTCATCGTTAGTGCAGTCGCTGCAGCTTACTGGAGACTTCAAGGTACATCTGCATGTGTCCGCAGATCCTCGGAGTCCCCTTCTATCCATTATGTTGTTTTCCTTCCTTATTTCCTTTAGCCACTATGTATAGAAAACAGTTAGACAATTTCGTAGAGCTTGTGATTCGTGATTACCGGGTTTTGGGAATGCTGTTTATATTCGAGTCTGGCTTACTTGTACATACCGAACAATATTTGATCAGTATATAATATCTATTGAAATTTAGTTATTAATTACTGTTTTATTTCCGTTATTTCGAAATTATCAGACTTACTTAGTCGTAGCGATTAGATGCTGGCACGAAGTCGTGACAATGATCATGCAGTGCGCATATATAACCAGATGCGCGTGCCTTCCTGATAATAAATAGTCATACCCAAAAAAGATATACTAGTATTAATGTGAGGATTTTGTTTACTGCAGAAAACGACAGCTTAAAAAGTGGGCACTGCAGTAATAAAATATCATTTACCACACATAAATTGTTGTCCATTTCGATCTATATTTCCAAAAGAAAAAGACTGAAAGTTGGGGATGCCTTTCGATCTTGTGAAATTGTGAAGTAAAAAGCAAGTGCATGTCTTGATCACTATTAGGCCACAGTCCATATGGGGATGGTGTTATTATAACTCTAAATAAGCTCATGCATAGGAATTGGTGTTAGTTAGAGAAGACTCAGAATTGAAAAACCAATAGAATCAGAAGCTCAGGGAAAAGAAGAAGGGAATTTCAGTTACTATCCACTGTTGAGAAACCTTGAAAATGATGATAGAATAAACAAGTGAACAAGTACCCTGCCTGGTAAAATCACTTAAACTGAATTATTTTGATGTGTTTTGAAACAGAATTATTAGAAGAACAACTCAAACTTTGAGTTATGGAGTTTGACATGTCCAGAAGGAACAAGAAGAACAAAAGAACAAGACATCCTAAGAGCCACAATTGTGTTCCAAGATTTGCCAGAAAAATTCCAAGAGATGGAACTCACCACAAGTAACGTAAACGGGCATGAGGTTTTTTATCGGATTCAGCTCAGCCAAGTTACATATAATTTCTATAGTAATTTTTCCATTATTTCCAGCACGCACGCACGCACGCAGTAGGGTATGTAAGTGGAGATGAATTAATATTATGAATGTGTGGGCACCTCCCAATATTATGTGGCTTATTTCTGGTGATCTCAACACAATTGAAGCTGGTTGGCTGCCATGTTCATGTTCATGTTCTCTCGATAATGCTAATATTTTGGATTATATATCATGATTGATCTGTACCCAGAGATATATAAATGGGGACTATTTTCCAAACTTCTTTACTTACTAACATACTGCATTTTGATAATTAACTAAAAATAGATACCACCTACAATGAGAGACAATGTTCTAGAGTTATAGGTTAGCTAACAATCCCATTGAGTTTTTCACTTAAATTGTCTAATTAAGTTATCTGGTTTATTGGTTGACAGAGTTAATATTACTCGTAGTATTCTTCTGAATTCCTACTCGTCTATTCAAGCTAACCTAATGCCTATATTCCTATGAAATTAGGATTAACAAGATCGAACGCATTAATAATTCCTGTAGAATAAACAAGCAGGGCGATTAGGTATATCCCTATCCTAATCGCAAATTCATTCCCGATGCTCGAGTTCAAGATCTTGCTCTATTCAATCTAATTTCCCTCTCGGGTTGGATATGGTTCGGGTCAAAACGGGTAATGAAAAAAACGAATAAATTATCTGACCCGACCCATATTTAACACGGGTAATAAACGGGTTAATTGACGAATAAAATGAGTAACCATATTATCCATTCATGACTTCACATTAGCCTCAAGCTCTAATATGAATTTGGTGCCCCTTGCAACAGAAGAACATTACTGAAATAATTTTTCAATAATTGTATTATCCATATTTTACCCATTGGCTACTCATTTTTCTAATAAATAATATGAGTAATTATTTATATTCACCCGATTTAAAAAAATCAGTTATCCAACCCATTTTTAATGAGTTGGGTTAAATGGATAACTATTATTTTTAACCATCTTACCAGGTCTACGTAATACCAATAAACTTTATTTTGTTCCAAGGCCTATATGCAAAGAAAGCACTTAATTTGCCCCAAGTTGCCTCCTTTCGTATTTGGGATGACTTCTTTATTTTACACGTCATAGGAAGGTCTAGTGTGTTGAATAAGCAATGGGAAATTTTTACCACTGGACTGGTTTGCCTCCATGCATACATGCCTTTACATATGCTCTTATCACTAAATTATAGTTTATTAATACATATTCTCAATTTAATATAACGATGAATAACTTTTTACTCAGTCCAACAAGGCCAAGTCAATTTACAGTAATGGCAACCAAAAGGAAAACCCGAAATTACTAATAGCTCCCAATAAAGCACAATTTGCATCCATTGCCAGAGTACCTCGAGTGTGTACAATTTCTGCAAATGAACTCCATTTAAAATTCATTTGAGATGGTTTGATTACATCCTACATAGAATTTCGTGTGTATAATTTCTCCATTTAAAATTCATTTGAGATGGTTTAGTTATATCCTACATAGACCTTCAGATGTACCAATTATTAAGTCTAAAATCATAATGTTAAAAAAAGACACAAAGTGACCTAAATTACCTATTTTTTCTTTTCGGTAAGTATGTATACCTATAATCATATGGAAACAAGTTCTCATAAGACCTAAATTCTCTTGCAGATGCTTTCTAGTTGTTTTGGAACAATTAAGAGACTTTCTAAAAGAAATACACAATTTTTCTTCTTGTGGCAGATTAGAACCTTATCGAGAATTGGCAGGCCATAAATAGTAATATAGTGTCGATGTAAGAAAAAGATCTATATAAAGGATACTAACTAATTGGGATTACATATTATTTATGCTGTTAAGCTTACATTAGGTCCAATGTTTGCTAAAATTCCTTTTGATCTTGCTAAAGGTTTGTTTTGTATGTCAATAGAAAAATATAAAGAACTTCTAATGTTAGGAAACCTAAATTATAGAATATTGGAATGAGACGAGAGCTAACTAGATAGTGAAGATTCATATAGCCGACCTTAACTAGCTTAGGATCAAGTGTAGTGGTTGGCCAAACACTAATACACTTCTCAACCTTTTGCATTTGATACTAATGGCTGTTTCTCTTTTGTTTTTTAAATATACACACTTTCACTCACTCTTATGTTTATTTATTTATTTTTAATTCAGAGTTAGTTTTACCCTGTATTAAAAGCTGGAAACAAGAATGTCCTCTTTGTGTTCAAGAAAGTAGTCTTTTCACTGATTTCTGCAACGTGAGTTTCACTCATTATCGGAATATTCTTCAATTTCACAAATTACCGTCATAATTGATCTCCCGAAAACAATCTCTCCTATTCACATCCAACATATCCAGAAGCAGTACTTCATGATACTATCGACTATAAGTAACTCAGGAAACTGAAAACAGCAAAGAATCTCAACGCTCTAGAAATGCAAATGCAAATTTTATCTTTACTATCACAACAATACTTTGACGACATGTATAAATCTTACAAACAAGTACCCAATACTAACACTCTGCTATAAAAACAAAGCTTCTTTAAAGGTTAAAACAGAAATTACGATATAAACGAGCAGTCAGTATCAGCAAATATGAGACATGAAATTAATCACCAAATATCTCTATACAAGAAAGTGTGAGTAACATACAAGTAATAAAGTCAAAGACAATAGACAACAAATTGTTGCCAGCAAAACATTAGCTTTGAACTAAAGCAGCTAAGCACCTCAAAGCATTGGAACTTATAGTTACCTGAGCCTCAAAAACAGACTTAAATGCATTGCTACACCATCTCTATGGCTTTACGTAAGTCTTAACTCGTATTCACCAGCCATCGTGATATATCTCACCCAAGGAAGAGCTTGATAACCACTTTTTTCGATTATCTTCAAGTAGCGAACCTAGCATAGCAGCATTAAAGAATCCACGTTGGTTATTAATTTTGGAAATGTGCTGTTCTCAGCTATTAAAGAAAAATCTAACAAAATACCATTTAGGCTGCTGAAAGAGAAAGGTTTGCCAAAAAAGTCGTAAAAAGCAAGATATTTTATCACACAGCTTCCATCGCTAACCAGCAGAACAAGATTGAACACACAAACATTCAAGACTAAATCCAAGACTCACAAAAAATTTGTTAGGTCCTCTTCTTTAGAACATGGGGAATTCAATTAGGACCACACATTTATGTTAGTATTATTGGCTCCATCATCTTATAGTTTTGTCACCTAGGTTGTGTTTGATATGAAGGAAAATATTTTCCAATTTTCTCATATTTAGTTGCACAAATACTTGGAAAAACATTTTCCTAAGGGAAACAATAGTGTTCCTAGGGACCCACGGGAAGTCATTTTCAGGTCCAAAAATGAGGTTCTGCTTTTAGTTCCCCATACCCTCCCNAACTATGGGCATGGGACAGAGCGAGGTACTTTGAATTTGGATGAATTGAGAGTATATGGTTCACAAGTATGCATGGGCGTACTTTTGTTGCTTGTGGCAGAGGAAATTTGGTTTACTCGTATTACTGCTTCTCCAATGATGTTCTAATACTTGCTGCTTATAAATTTGATACCTTCAAAGTTTCAAGCATTATTTGTGATCTTTTTTGTTGTTAGTGAGCATTATTTTCATTATTGTTCATGAAATTATTTTCTACTCACCAAACAAGCAATATAAATATTTCCCGGAAAATGTTTTCCATTTGCCCACCAAACACTTACTTTTCAGGAATTTATTTTCCATGGAAAGCATTTTCCTTCGTACCAAACGCATTCTTAATATAAACTAATTCTTAGAGTTGATCCGCTCATCTTGTAAATGGCCAGATGACAAGAAGGTATGCACATTCCCAAATCCTACCAGCATAGGTACTGGGTAACTCTATCTACCAAGTCTTAGGTAGATGTAAAAAATGACCTATTATTTTTTTACCTCTGTTGAAATTTTAACTTGAGGCTGCACGGTTCTCCTCCCACTTTACTGACTATTACGCCACATCCTCAGGTAACCAAGAATCCCTGTTTCCAACTTTTAACCTCGGTAGATTATGTGGGTCCTGTACCTTTTTTTCACTTGAATATTAGACCACCAGGCATGATTTAATTTTGTAATGCGCACCTACCATAAATCTCCTGTTGTACGACCTTTGCCTTTGAACCAGAGTCTTAGAGCTGCCACCTTCTTTGCACACCAATTTCCTCCTTTCTTATTTTGAAATGTCAAGCATCCCCACAAGCAAGGAGGCTTGGTAAAAGGAGAAACCAGGAAACACAAGAAAATTCTCACGAGAAGAATTTATCTCTTGTTTTTTATTTTTCCAGTTACCTCAACAAGTACTTCTATCACCCTGCCTCTACACTATAACTGATCCAACCAAATCACCGTCACTATCCCATATGCATTCAAAAATTCAAGTAGTAACCACTATCCCCAACACCATTAATCTATCAACCTCTGCATTAAATGCCAGTTCTGATCGATGAATTATTTCGTATGCCCATCCAGAGCTCCCTGGCTCCACCAATACCACCAGCGCCACCATCAACAATCTCAGTAAAGGATGGTTTTTGACTTTTGACCGCCAATAATCCAATTTTTGGGACCCCGTTCTTTACAAGCGTGAGCATGTTCTTCGCAAGTTGACTAAATCACTGGCTTCTTGTTCATGCTCCCTGTTTCATTTGAGAGATATACTGTGGATGAGAGGTCAGCAACTGGGTTGGAGAAGTTATAATTTGGAGAGATGCATGGTTCTCTTGGAGAGAAAAATAAGTAGAAAATTGGTTTAGGATTAATTGCAAGTCATGAGCAATGATATTTGAATTTCCAATCATAGATGGATGCCACGCTTCCATTACCTTATTATATTACTGTTGTTATTGCTTGTTGCTTTATCTTTACCGTTCCTTAAGCCGAGGGTCTATCAGAAATAACTTCTCTGCCTTTATAGGGTAGGGGTAAGGCTGCGTATACACTACACTCTCCCAAGACCCCACATATGGGATTAAGCTGGGTTTTTTGTTGTTGTTATTGTTGTAGATGGATGTGTCATCCATAACTGTCCACTGAGCAAATATATGAGCTCAGTCGCAAGCATGTTCAGCTCTCTCCTTACTTCCAAGACTCGATCCTAATTTACAGACACCCTTGTATGTAAAGTTGATATAGTGCCGGACAGGGAGAAGGGAGAATTGCAAATGGAAGAACTGAGAAAGAAGAGAAAGAGAAAAACAGACAGGAAGACGGAGAGGAGAAATAGGGGAAGGAGTGGGAGGAAGAAGGTGATAAAGACAGGTTATAATACCAAATCAATTCATCAAAACATATTCAGGTCTGTGCAAAAGAATATACAAGGTCCCTATATATAGGGTAGAGAGCCCAACAAGTCAAAACTCTTTAAACAACTAGAATGTTATTTCTAACTAAAATGTAAGTCTAACTCTAAATAATAATTATAACTGTCTAACAGAAAATAAACTGTAACTAATAGATTATAATACCTTTCTACATAAAGGATAAAAGATAGATAATATACTGTAATACATCTTTTATTATAAACACTACTCAACTTGGAGAAAACTCATGATTGAGACTAAACTCCAAAAAGGTCTTAATTAATAGACCAAAACTCAATTTTTTGATTCATCTAATATAATGTGGTATTAGATCCTTAGGTACATGTGCAAATTACCAACTGAATGGGCGATCATCTCCTGGAATGAGTGGCCAACATAATAATGATGGATATAAAGAGCACTAGTGTAATGAAGCGCAACTTTTGCTCTGATACTAAACTGATGTAGCACTAGAAAGGGAGAAAGGAGAAATACAAGTAGAATGAATGAGAAAGGAGAGAGCGAGAGAAGAGAAAGAGAAATAGAGGGAGAGAGAAGAGAGGAGGAAGAAAGTGAAGAAGAGAGGGTTTATAATACCAAAATTGATTCATCAAATCTTATCTGTTCAACAAAATGTACAAGGTATTATCGGATAGAGAACCCAATAAGTAAAAACTCTTTAAGCAACTAGAATTCAGTCTCAACCTAAACAATAAGCTCTAACTAACAGATGAAAAACTTATTCCTAACTAAAGACAAATATATATCTAACTAATAGATAAGACTTTATTTCTAATTTAAAGATAAGAAGATAAATATCATGTGCTAATAACATCTTTTATAATCTAGCTAAAAAACCTCTTTAGCACCCATTGAATACTCAGACTCATAATGTTTCTCGATATGATGGACTAAATGTGGACATAGGCATCTAAAATATTGTAGGAATTTGGGTAAAAGGAAAATACTAAATTATTTAACTAACTACAACTACATGTATTTAGGGCTCACCTGTATACCAGAAACTGTAAAATATGGTATCTCAAACTTTACACGTATAGGAGCTTTTCTTTCTGGAGTGGCTTCTTCTGCTGTAATACTGGGAAGTCTAAACTCTGCTCTCAACATATATTCCTGAAAATGCAATGGGAATTAGCATAAAAGAAATTTCAGAGAGAACAAACAGTAAAAGGTAATTATGAGTTAAATCTTAAGCTATGACTAAGAGTACGCTTACCTTACCACCTGGAAAAGATTTTATCTTCCAAATCAATGCATCCTTTTCAGGTGCATAAGTAGATGATCCCATCATTGTATGAACATCTGGATTAGTTGCATCCGTTGGAACAGGCAACTCAATTTCAACATTAGTTGCAGTGCTGAAATTATCAAATAAACTCATATCTGAACTAGCACCATATCGTTCTATCATAATGTATGCCATCTGAACTCAAAAAGATCAAATGATGCAGCTCCAAAAAGGTATATAGATTAATACAAATAGACATACCTTCTCTCCTTGAACTGGCTTCGTGCTTTAACCAGAATTTCCATACGGCTCCTAGAATGTCTTTCCACTTGGGCTTCGACCCATAATAGAGGCTTTACCTGAGATTAATCAAGACTCAGTGAAGGCACTAAAAAAAGGTCAGTCAGATAGAGAGCATTAAAACATTGGAAAGTGCACCTGCGTACTGAGTCTGTAGGTCATAAGATCGAAAGACCCATCAGGAGGTATAAATGATATAGTACGATCATTCTCAAATCGGGCCAAACGCACACACCTAAGTTACAGAAGAAGTTAGTAGAAGAATGATGGAGGGGAGAGGGAAGGGAGCATTTTTCTTCTTCTTTTTTTTTTTTTTATTTTTTGTTGGGGATGGGGGAACAGGTTACAAGCAAGAGTTTGCTGATTGAAATCTGAGGACCCACCCACTTGCTTACTCTATCGGAAGTTTGAACAGATTATATAGTATACATTGCCCAGAAGAGCTTATTTCTTCCCAACTCCCACACCCACCACAAACCTATTCTTGGGTAAAGCATATACGCAAAAAGATGTCATAATCCACAAAAGAAAATAAAAATAGTTGAATTACATACTGATGAAACTTGATATCATCTAGATCAATAGCTTTCCCCTTAGCATTACGTCCTTGTGCTTCCAGCAATACTCTATCATTAAGGCCAAGCTTACATTCAGGCATACCACTGCAAGAGAAGAAACATTATGTCATTAGACCAGTACTACTCATCAATTAAATGGCTGGGTAAAGGACAAGATGTAAAATTGAGATACTAGAGAAAAGTGACATGGTGGGATTTTTGTCGAATTGCATTTTAACTAGTGAAAACCTTACAGGAGAACCAAAGGTTGGAAAAATAATGCAGTCCTTGTGTCAACATTTAAGAATCCTAGACAATTTAGGTAGATATACACTAGTGATGCTACCATAGAGGCAGCTCATTAGCAAGACGGGAAGGAAATGCAGGCAAGAAGAAAGAACTTCACCAGCTCAACCGTGTAGATGTGAAGTGAAAGGCTCGGAGAACAAAATTACATGTTTATGATCTTAGTAATGACAGAATCATAATCAGCATAGAACATCTTCACACTGCTAGTGCTAGTCCAAAAGATGTAAAACAATATTTAAGATCAGGCAGGACACAAGATCAAGAAACATCCCAGAGGTGGGGTTAGGCTTTGTCTTGCCTTCAGAACTGTTTTTAAAACTTTAGAAAGGGGGCACTAAATCTCAACTTTCACTGAAGTGCCTATAAGATTTTAAGAACCTTCAGACGTAATTTCATAAAAGAGAATACTAAAACAGACGCCCCCACAGTTTAAACAGAGTTCTTACTATCATCAATCTTACATACAACAGGATCAAGCCCTTAGTAATATAAAACCCAGGCTGTCTGACACATTAATGACTAAAAGGCTATTGCAAAGCCATATATGTTGGCGACACAGGATACTGTTGCTCTGCATCTCATGTCATGAACTGTACCTAACTGTATTCATCGTCCCCAGCTGCTGCTCTAAACTCAAAACCAACCCCAAAGTTCTCACCTATTCCATATATAGTAACACTTAGATTTTTCTTTGATTGAAGCTAACTTTAACAATATTATAAGCTAATTCGATTAACAATACAAAAAGTTCTTCCATAACCAGTCCTTCCACCTTCCTAATGTTGATAGTAAAGGATCCACATCAAAGCCCAGACTGATTCACTATATTCGTCAGCAAGACAAGTTTAAGGATGAAGGAAAGGATTCCAGATGAGGATAATATTAAAATCTGAACATCACCAAGAACAATTCAGTATGAAATATTACATAAAATGCTAAACTAGAACAGACAGAAATCAGTATACATTTTATCCTAGAACACTGCTGGTCATGATGGCAAGTAGCCAGTACAAAACTTGAGTTTTTGAGGTGATTCTCAAAGAGAAATGTAGGCAACTGATAACAAAGTCATAATTTTTAGGGAGCTTGGACAAAGATTGCTCGCAAATCTGAAATTTATTACTATGACAAGAAGGCGTAACGTCAAAAATCTTTTAACACCTATAGACATGAACTAGATGTTTATCACCCACACGGCCACAGCATACTGGGCAATCATACATTGACATTTCAGTTTTACCGATACAAGTAGGAATATACAAAGAGTGACCCATACATACGTAAACACATATATATCTCAGAAAAGTGCAAACCTCAAATACGTCCTCATCTTCAATGCACCAACAACATCCGACCTCACTATTTGCCCATTGCTGTTAACAAGTATATTAACGCTCTCCACAACATCCAAAAATACCTGAAAGAACAACAAAATTCCATATAAGCCACTAAAAGAAACTGCTATTGAATAAAATATGTAAAACTTACTTCATTCTTCTTGTATTGTATCCCTTCACTACGCCAGGACACAGCATTTGTAACTGCCATTGGAGGCCTTTGTGTAACCTCCATTCTATATGCATCAGTTTTTATAAACTCACTGAGAATTTTTGCTTCAGTATATTGAGGATAACCAAAGTCCATCATTTCGTCAAGTAACTCATACTGCGAAAGATAAAACATTGTTCCAGTCACAACCAAACCTTTACGATTTTCTTCCCAGTCACATGCTTTTTATCCCAAAAAGAAATAAAATGTTCCTCATACCACTACAACAAAATTATCCCGTAGAGATTCTTCTTCTAACTCTTCAAAGTAATGCTTAAAGACCTGCCAGCAAACCAAATCAAAGGAAATGAATAATTCTCCACAGCTTCTCAACAGATAAATACATCTCAAACCAACATACTAAAGGCACACTTTTTAGAATGCCATTGTCACTTACATCAACAACACGGTGTAGAAACAGAAGAAGACTAGCAGCATTACAATTCTGCCTTGATGCGGTCATGAGATACACATTATTGTGCTGTATAAACATATACGTCACGCCATTATCATATGCAACAGGATCTTGAGGGTCACCCTGCAAATGATCAAATTCCAGCACTTAAATTAGCCGGAAAAAGTAAACTCATTTTCTCCAACTAAGTCTTTACAAATCAGCTGTCTACAAATGGACCAAAATGAAGATCATAAATAATCTGGAGAACACGAGGAGAATATGGAAATATTTTGCAATTCAACTGTAACTTCCGAACATGATTAGTTCTTTTTTAATAAGTTTTCGTCATTCAGAAAAGAGACATCTCTAAAGAAGAGAAGCTCAACACAATCCTAACCCATAGGAAGTCATGCACAACCCATGCTTGCATAATTACTCAGTTTTGACGCTTCAAAGAACATATACACTAAACAACACAAGATTCCAAACACATTAAACCACTATAAAACGTTCTTTCATTCCTTTTTACTCTATTTAGCTTTTAAAATGCAGCATTCGACTAAAAGCATTAACTAGCATAAGTCCTAATTAGCTTTAAAATGCAGAATTTCCTTTAAAACAATTAACTTGCATAATCCTACTCTCCCGAAGACACTTGGATACTGGGAATCCCCTACTTTTCTTTTATGAAAGTAGCAGCCGGGCTATCTTGTGCACATATCAATTATTCCACAGGTACCTGCTAACTCCCACCAGCATAGCTACCGGGTAAGTCTGCCTGACAAGGCATAGGCAAATGGAAGAAATCGCCTACTGTTTTTTGCCTCCTGCTGGGATTTGAACGTGACACCTCATAGTTCTCCTCGCTAGGTCACACCCTTGGTTACAATACACACATGGTTGGAGCAGAATCTACTACTAATTATAATTGGTATAAATTAAGAGAACCGAAGACACTGCTTAAGTCTTCTACATCCTGGATCCGTCTTTACTTGCAATCTAGCTTTTAATAGTCGAAATGCTCTTAACTTGCAGACATTCCGTCGTTTAAGTTAAAACAAAATGAAAAATAAATGAACAAGAGAACACCTCTTTCTCTAGGAGCTTGGTGAAGAATCGTTCGGCCTGAACGGAGGAGACATCGCCGCGGAAGTCACGCCACACCAGTACTCGGCCTTTGATGTCGAGGAGGAACAGCGCCGACGCCGCCCCTGCCATCTGATAATATCCCAGATCGCGGATCAGATTACGCGATTATAGCAAAACTCCAATGTGATCTAGTGGTGATTGAGAGTGTAGATTTTGTAATTTGATGTAGTTGGGGAAATGTAATTTCAGATTTTGAAGATGGATCTGCCAATCAGCTGGCTGAATTTTCACATTGATTCATTGTTGAAATGTCAGTGAATTTTATTTGTTCTGCTTTTGCTTTTGCTTTGCAGAATAGCCAAATGTAGCTCCCATCGAGTTATGGGGCAAGTGCACAGACAGCAGATTTTGAGACTCCTATGTAAGTTATGGTCTAGGTTCATTAATTTTTGTAAGTTTAGCTACTTGAAAAATAACTTCACACAAACAATATTGAAATTGTAAAATAGGCAAAATACATAAAGTCCGGAAAACTCGATTGAACATTTAAATTAAACTACGTTTCTTTACCTCATAAATACATTTGAAATTAATTACTTCCCTAATAAAAACTACGAGCGCCATTTCTCCTAATAAAAAAAAAGTGGACCCCGTCTTCTTTCTCCTTCTTCCTCACCCCCTCGTCCCTTTCTCCGTTCACATTTCAATAAAATATAACAATAATTTTATATATATATTCAACTGAAATTCTAACCCAAAACCATCAAACTCCTTTAGCAAATTGCCTAAATTTCAGATACATACTCCAAAAATTGGACCCAATAAAATACAACAACACCCAAAATTAAAAGTCGTCAAACACAATTTTCTCTCTCTCTCTCTCTCTCTCTTTCTCTCTCTAATTTTCTCTTCTAGGGTTTCAGAATCGGCCTTAATCGAACTCCAAAAACTCAAAAATTCAATATGGTAAATGTTCAATCATTTTTATATTTCGTGCTTAATTTTTTTATCTATTCCAGTGTATATTCATTTGAATTTTTGATTTATTGTGTTTACAGGAAGGTGATATGAAATTGTAGGTGCAAGTAGAAGCGCTTTTGAATATAGAGAAGCACATGAGGCAAGCTAGAGATGTCGTCGGAACTAGGAAAACGGCTATAGATATGCTCCAGTTTTGAACAGATTGTTCTCTTGTCTAAGCACCATGGTCAATCGAACATGCTTATCTATGTTATTATAATTATTAGTTTGTTTAAGCAAAATTATTTTTTAGTTGACTTTGTGTAATTGAGTAAAAATCAAAGCTTTATTGTCTGAAATTTGTTCCTATAGCCTTGTTTGACGTTATTAAATTATTTTTGGCTAGATTTGACCGTTCAGAGGCTGATTCAAGAGGGAAGGAATTTTTGGAGTATTGATTCTCGCGCATTTGAGATAAAAATCTTGCCTAAGCTTGGTGTGAGGGTAATTTATCTGTTGGCCATGATATTTTTTATGCGTTGGGCTGATGCACATTCAAGATGACGAGAGTGTATGCATATACTGTGGTTATTCATGATCCGGGTAGACTCTAGGCTATTATATGCCTTATTTTGCCATCATGATTTTTGATACCATGTTTTCTCCACATGTATGACTACATGAGCTATTATTCATGCTAGAAATCATATTATGCTATGTGCTTATGTGTTTGAGACATGACAGGGCAATTTTTTGCTAGATTGAGTTGTTTGCCTTAACTGTAGTCATATTTTCAGTCATGATATTGTATTCGCATATTATATCTCTATTTCGGTGCGCTCTTTATATGTCATCTCATATGTTATTGGTGTCCTTATTTGTGTGACACAAGTTTGAGTTGATTTGTGGCATGTTGTTATACTCCTTGCAGTATTTTGATTATGGTACTGTGAGGGGTTGGAATATTCAGACTTAAGGAGATTAATGATTGAGCTTGGGCCTTAAAGTCGTGTTGATATTTAGTAATGAAGTGAACATGTGTCATGATCCATATTGGGCTGAGTGGTATTGATAGTAAGGTGACACTTGCGCCATGCCCCATCTAGGCTGAGTGATATTGATAATTAACTTCTGATCCGATCAACGCTTGGGCTAGGATCCGCCTCTCCAAAGTGGGGTATTAACTGGTGGGTGTAGGCACACGAGATATGCTTAGTGAGAGACTTATGTCAGGCACACGTACAGTGCTGAGTGAGTGTGTACGTGTCTGATGATTGAGGGGGTACTTTTATCAGGCACTATACATGTGTTGAAATTTGGTATACTTGATGATTAAATCACAATATTGTTGATCTTGGGCATGTAAACTTAACATGCACTCATAGGGTTGCATTTTTCTCATGCTAACTGGTACTTGATGTCTCTATTTCATGTTTAAATCATGGAACCATAGTTTAAATTGATAATCCATGTTTGGGTAATCTCTATGGAATAGCTGATGTGTTGATTGATATAGTTGAAAAACATGTGTATTCCTCCTCTCGTTGTGATAAAGTTGAACAAGATATTACTTGATCTGGTTTTCCTTTTGCATTATTATGATGTTATTTGTGTTGGCTATTGAAAATGACTAATGAACCTGGCCAAGCACATCACTGCTTTCAGCCCGAGGTTAGGATTATTACTTATTGAGTAAATATGGTCAGTTGTACTCAAACTACACTCGACACGTTATGTGCAAAGCCAAATGTTGCTGATAGAGGTGATTTTTAGAGGCTGGAGTATGTACCTGTTGGAGATTTTGAGGTAGCACTGATGTTCCGTTCGTAGGCCCTAAAATCCCTTTCCTTAGTTCATGCTATTAATGTTTAGTCTTTCAGTCAGTACTGTATTTTGGTTTGACTCTATGTTTAAATTCTATAGAGCTCATGCCCTCGATGACACCAAAATATGGGATGGTTTTCAGTCATGTTGTTGTTATTGACTTCAGTTATTTATACTATTTCGCTTTTGAGACAATTTAATTTCATTGTTGAAATTTATTTATGTATATTGGTTGTTGGCTTCCCAAGCAGGTAACTTTAGGCTCTATCACAGCTCCGATGGGATTTTGGATTGTGATAAGTTGGTATCAGAACACTAGGTTTCTTAAGTCTCACGAGTCATGAGTGAATCTAGTAGAGTCTTGTGGATCGGTATACAGACGTCTGTACTTATCTTCGAGAGGCTACAGGGCTGTTAGGAAAACTTCTCTTTCTTTCATTCTCTGTCATGTGGATTTGCTTATTCCTAAGTCTGAATCTGTTCTCTTCTATTACCCCACAAGCTTTGTCTGCTGCAGTTGAGCAGGCGCTGGTAACCCAGGCTAGGGCCGCGAGAGGCTAAGGTCGAGGCAGAGACCAGGGTGGAGACAGAGGCAGGGGTAGAGCACGCGTTATAGCTAGCGGCCCTGCTCGAGCAGCTTATGTGGAGTCACTAGTAGCTCCCACTAAGAAGTAGATTCTTAATAATGTGGAGCCGGTGGGACCAGCTCAGGTTCCCTAGAGTTTACTTATTTCACCAGTTGTTCAGGATACTTTGGTTCGTATGGTTGGTTTGTTTCGAAAGTTTGGGTCAGGCCGGGGCATTTCTTACTATACAACTACTTCTCAAGCAAGGCGTGAAGCGTAGACTCCTGCTACTTGTATCATAGAGCAGGTGGCCCATAGTTATCAAACTCCCGGAGTGTTACTAGTTGGGGGAGTCCAGCCTATTATTGACGCGTAGCCTGAGAGGCCCGCGTTTTCAGCTGATGAGCTAAATAGATTGGATAAGTTCACGAAGTTGCATACTCCCCACTTTAGTGGTACATTCATAGGATGACCAGGGGTTCTTGGATCGTGTCATGAGATTTTGTATAATTTGGGATTAGTCGGGTCCAATGGAGTTGACTTCACTGCCTTCCAGATGCAGGATCCAGCCAAGAGGTGGTGGTAGGTTTATGAGCGGGGTAGACCAGAAGGATCACCTATTCTTACCTGGGCTAAAATATCCAGGGCCTTTTTTAGAGAAGATTGTTCCCTAGACGAGGAGAGAAGAGCTAAGGAGGCATTTTGGCACCTTCAACAAGGTTAGATGTCAATTATTGACTACGAGATGAGGTTTACAGAGTTGTACTTTCATGCTACTTTTTGATTCCCTATGAAGAGGAGAGAGTGAGGGTATTTATTGGCGGTATTCCCCTGGTATTCGCCTTGCTACGACTAGAGAGGCCGAGACCTGGAGTTCATTTCACCAGGTTGTGGAGATAGCGCATCATGTTGAGTGCATCTTCAATGAGACTAGGGAGATGATACAAGGTAGGAATAAGAGGTCCCGATATTCAGGTAGCTTTGGTGGTGCCTCATTTGGAGGCCAAGGTCGATTTGGGAAAGGCCATTCTAGTAGGCCAGCTTATTATACCCCATCACCCGGTCGAGGAGCTTTGGTGCGGTCTTCATTCAGTGCACTTCCATCGTAGGGTTCTCATCTCACTCCATCCATTCAAGGTTCACCTGTACCAGGTTCGTTTGGTGGGTATTCTGGTTCACGGGGTCCGATTGAAGCCTCGTAGTCATTTCCAGCTAGAGGTTGCTATGAGTGTGGAGAATTGGAACACATCAGGAAACACTGCCCTCGTCTTCGCAGAGGTCAGGGCAGCATGTGGGTCAAACTATAATTCATGTGCCAGTTGCTTCACCACCCTCGCAACCAGCCTAGGGTGGAGGTCATCTAGGATGTGGTCATCCTAGAGAGGGAGTTCAGTCTATTCAAGGTTTAGACAGATTCTATGCATTCCCAAGGAGGATGGAGGCTGCTACTTCTGATGCAGTTATTACAGGTATTGTTTCTATGTGCCACAAAGATGCTTCAATATTTCTTTATCCTGCTTTATTTATTCATATGTGTTATCATACTTTGCTTCTTGTCTGGATATGCCACATGATTCGCTTAATACTCATGTTCAGGTATCTATATCGGTTGAGGATTTTATTATGGTGGATCGAGTTTATTGATCCTGTGTGGTCACCATATGTGGTTTTGAGATGATGATAGACTTTTTATTGTTGGATATAGTGGATTTTAATGTGATCTTCATATGGATTGGCTATCTCCGTACCTTGATATTCTTATTGTCATGCTAAGACCATGATGTTGGCTATACCAGGGTTTCGAGGTTGGAGTGGAAGGGTTCTCTTGGTTGCACTCCTAGCAGAGCTATCTCATTCTTGAAGGCCCAACGAATGGTTGAGGAAGTGATGTTTGGTGTATCTAGCTTTGTTCAGAGATATTAGTGCTAATACTGCTACTATTGAGTTAGTTCCAGTAGTGAAGGAGTTTCCAGATGTGTTTCCTGTGGACCTACCTAGCATGCCACCTGATAAGGATATTGATTTTGACATTGATTTGGCACCGGACACTCAACCTATATCTATTCCTCTGTATCGTATAGCGCCATCGAAGTTGAAGGAATTAAAACAACAGCTACAAGAGTTGTTGGATAAGGGGTTTATCAGGGATGGTGTATCACCTTGGGGTGCACCAATGTTATTTGTAAAGAAGAAGGATGATTCTATAAAAATGATTATTGACTACCGACAGTTGAACAGGTTTACCCTCAAGAACAAGTATCTGTTTCCGCGCATTGATGATTTATTTGGTCAGCTTCAAGGAGATTAAGTGTTCTCAAAGATTAACTTGAGATTGGGGTATCGCCAATTTAATATTAGGGCTTCAGACATCCCTAAGACGGCTTTCAGGACTCGTTATGGGCATTATGATTTTTTGGTGATGTCGTTTGGGTTGACTAACGCCCCAGCATCTTTCATGCATTTGATAAACAATGTGTTCCAGCCTTACTTGGATTCTTTTATCATTGTGTTCATTGATGATTTATTGGTGTATTTCCCTAGTAGGTAGCAACACGAGCAATATTTGAGTATTGTGCTTTAGACTCTAAGGGAGAAGAAGTTATATACTAAGTTCTCCAAGTGTGAGTTTTGGTTGCGCATAGAAGATATCCTAAATAGTGACTTGATGCGGATATCCTAAACAGTTCTCTAGGAATTGCACATAGAAGTTATATACTAAGTTCCCGCATATTATGGTCTGAGCCTGGCGAGGCTAGTTTGTTGGGCATAGATTTGGTTCGTGATGCTTCGGAGTAGGTGCAATCGATTCAAAAGCAGCTTCTAAAAGCGGAGTCTAGGCAAAAGACTTACGTTGATATGAAGGTTCGTGATGTGGATTTCATGGAGGGTGAGAAGGTTCTTCTCCGAGTTTCGCCTATGAAGGGCATGATGAGGTTTGGGAAGAAGAGCAAGATGAGTCCTCTGTATATCGGTCTATTTGAGGTTTTAAAGAGATTTTGTGATGTGGCTTGTAGACTTTCCTTGCCACCCAGCTTATCGAGGGTTCATCCGCTGTTTCATGTTTCTATGCTTCAAAAATATTATGCGCATCAGTTGCGTGATTTGGATTTCAGTTCAATGCCGTTGGATGAGAATCGGGTTTATGAAGAACAATTGATAGCCATTTTAAAGAGGCAGTTTTGGAAGTTGAGGTTGAAGGATATATTATCAATTAAGGTTCAGTGGAGAGGTCAAATGGTCTAGGAGGCGGCTTAGAATATCAAGCATGATATGCATATAAGATATTCACATCTTTTTGACATTCCAGGTATGATACTAAATCTGCTTGATGACGAACTTTTGTTTAAGAGGGGGAGAATGTAACAACCTGGTTGGTCATTTTGTGTATTTCAACTCTGTTTCCCTATTTGATACTTCCTCTATAGTTGTTTGTTATTTTTTGACTTGTGGGGATGGTTGATTTGGTTTTGGGGTAGGTTTGGGAGTGAACTAAAACACTTAGTTTGATTGTTGGAGCTTAAGTTGTAAAAGTTGACCAATGTTTGACTTTTGAATAGATGACCTCAGAATGGTGATTTGATAGTTCCAATAGGTTTGTATGGTCATTTTAGAGTTAGGCATATGTCCGGTTTTAGATTTGGAAGTTCCTAGGATGTTTTGGCTTTATTTGCCGAAAGTTGGCAATGTGAAGGTTTAGAGAGTTGATAGGTTTGACCAGGAATTGACTTTGATGATATAGGGGTTTGATTATGGTTCTTGTACTCTAGTTAGATTCATTTAGTTTAATGGAACTTGTTTACGAATTTTGGTTGTGATCCGAAGTGGTTAAGTTTGAATTTGACGCTTGGTTGTAAGTTTAGAAGCTTATGAACTTACGAGAAGTTCAATTTGTGGTTTGATCTTCGATTCGTAGATATGATGATCTCGTATATTTTTGGAGGATTTGGGTAGGTTCGGGTTGTGTTTACGAAATTGTTGGTATAATCGGATAGGGTCCCTGCTCGGGTGAGTTTCGTTCACTCGGAACATGTTTGAGATTATATATTTCTGTTGGTGTCTGGTGTGATTCACGATCACAGAGGGTTATTTTGAGGCTACTGAGATTTGTTCTTCATGTTTGCAGGTTGAGTATCGCATTCCTGATTTGTGTGGTCAGTTGATCTTCATGTTTGCGCTTCAGGGGTCGCGTTCGCGGAGTGGGAGTGGCAGGTTGGATGTTAACCTTGGCGATCACAGAGGCATGCACACATTCATGTAGGTCTGGGGTGCCTGTGCTTCATGTTTGCTAGGTGTATTCCACGTTCACAAAGAAGGTTTTGGAGGCGGTAGAGGAATTTTGCTTCACGAACGCGAGGCTTGGGTCGCGTTCGCGAAGGGTAGTATTAGGCAGACTATTTTAAGTCCTTATTTCGGGATTTTATCCCATTCTTTTATATTTTGAACAGTAGACTTAGAGATGGGCGATTTTCGAAGAGATTTTCGCACAAAGTAAGAGGGTAAATAATTTCTACTTGATTTTGATAATATATCTTGTTTTCCCACGGATTATTACATAAGGATTATGGGATTTGAAAAAGAAATTTGGAGATTTTGACAATAATTTTGGAGAGTATGAATTGGGAATTTGGGAGTCGGTTTGGACTCGGTTTTGGAATCTAATCACATATTTGGACTCATAGGGTTATAAGTGGACATGGTCTATCCCTTGACTCGGCTTTTGACTAGGTTAGTCTGGGTTGGCTTTTGTTGACTTTTTGGAAATTGAATAAAGATTGAAATTTTATTTTTTGTAACTGATTCCCATTGCATTATTTGATGTTATTGAGTTGTTTTTGGCTAGACTTTACCTGTTCAGTGACCGATTCGAGAGGCAAGGGATTCTTGGAGTATTGATTCTCCCTCGCTCGAGGTAAGTATCTTGCTTAGGCTTGGTTTTAAGGTATTTACCTGTAGGCTATGATGTTGCCTGCATGTTGGGGGTAACACATATGTGAGGTGACGAGCACATATGCGTGCACCGTTTTTAATGATGATTCGAGTAGACTTTAGGCTACTATATGCCTTGTTTTGCTATTATGCTTCTTTGATACCGTATTTTCTCCATTGTATGACTATGTGAGCTATTTTTCATGCTAAGAATTATATTTAGGTTATTGCTTATCTGTTTGAGACATGATAGGGCTATTCTTGCTATGTTGAGCTATTTGTCTTAGTCGTAGTCTTACTTTCAAGTCATGATATTATATCCGTATGTTATATCTCTGTCCCTGAGCACTCTTTATATATTATCTCACTTGTTGTTAGTGTCCTTTTGTGTGTAACATGGATTAAAGCTGAGTCGTGACACGTTGGTATATTCTATGCGGTATTTTGATTATAGTACTATGAGATATTGGCATACTGAGATTTGAGGAGATTAATGATTGATTTGGGCCATAGAGCCATACTGAGCATATTGATGACTAATTTTGGACCATAGAACCGTGTTAATATTAATTATAAGGTGATGCTTGCTTCAAGGCCCTATATTGGGCTGAGTGATGTTGATCGTTGACTTTTGATCCGATCATCGCTTGGGCTAGGATTTTCCCATCCAGAGTCAGGTTATAACCCATGTTACTTTGGGCATGTGACTGCAGGAACTTGATATGTGCTTAGTTAGGGAGTTATGTATAGTGCTGAGTGTATATGTGATGATTAAGGGGCATTGTTCCAAGTACCATGAGAATGCTAAGAGTATGATTGAGGGGTATTTGTGCTAGGTGTTTCACCCTATTTTGCACTAGTCAAAACAAAATACAACTACTGGTTCATCTGAAGTTGAAAATGTAGAAACCCCCCTAGGAGGATTCCACTTATAAACACTAATGTAATACTTATACATTTTAAAATTCTTTTAATAAAATAAACTAGCAAAAAGAGAAAAGGAAAATATTCCCATTAATAAACTTCAACATACGACATCTCAGCTTAGAAAAATCTCATAAAAATATCTTTAAAATTTCAAGATACAACTATTAAAAAAAAAGAAAACGACAACATCTATTTAAGTTCATTTAATACTTTAAAATTTACCAAATACCTAGTAGGAGAATAACTTTTTCATACACCATTCAAGACTCAAACTAAGCATAAAGTTCAACTCTCAATCAAATAAAAACTAGTTAAATCTTCAAAAACAATCTCCTAAGTTCAATTCAAGTACCAACTTTAATAAATTAAAAGACTTGGGCATAAATACCCCCAAAATAGTCAAATCATTCACCAAGATTAAGTTACCAAAATAATAGTGTCATGACCCAATAATCATTCAAGAGTGTATATCTAAGTGTATCATATGGATCGTGTACAAGTCGCCAAAAGTCTACAAAAAAAAAATTACATACGCCTATGCAAGTGTGATCTTCATCTAATCTTCCAAAGAGTCTACTTCAAATGATATGCTCAAGGATCTCCTGGCACATCACCTACAATAGTAACAAACTATCACTAAGCATAAAGCTTAGTGGCACATAAATTTAACTAACATTTCATAATAAAAGAAAGGTAAAATATGAAATGAATACAAGGAATAAATTCTAGATATGAGCTTATTAAAATCAACATCAAGTACTTAGTGAAGGTACAATCATCTCGAGAGGGCTAAATATCAAATCATAAAATAGTTCAAGATACCGTTATTCAAAATCTCAAATGTCAAGAAGATTTTTAACTATAATCCGAGAAAGTCCACTAGTTAGTTGATTTGCTCAACACATGCGTCATACAATTGCATCAAAACATAATCAAATAACAAGAAGGACCAGAGTCCTAGATCAAGTAGGATCGTCACCCAATTATCAAGAGAATCAAGAGCCATATTGAAAGAGGCTTTACATCCATTCTCAAAATGGACAAAGTCCATGATTAAGATGGAATGCGAATCCAAAGTCAAGATGGGTCAAGATCCAAACAAAGACATGCTAATAAAAGTGACAAAGTCACTATCACAAGAGGGATAAAATCCCAACAAGAAGGCAATGATTCTCAAGCAATCCGTATATGTGGGTGAGTCAAATTGTTTTTCAAAAATACTTTACATGACACCCGTATGATTTTTAACATATTCATAACTCAATTATGAAATTATACCCTCAGTGACCACTAATAAATCAAAATGCCTTAAGATATTATTCTCAAGCAACAAAGCAAGTAAACAAGTAAAGTAGAAACCAAGTCAATATGACAACCAATTTTACCTAAATTTCACCAAACCTTAACCACTTACAATATCTGTCACGACCCAAAAACCAAATCGACGTGATGGCACCTAACCTGACCCGCTAGGTTAGCCAATTAATAATAAAACATAATATAATAATACTGATGTGAGTCAAAGATGAGATAACTGAATTTTTATATAACTCCCCAATGACTAGTAGTACAGGTCATGAGCTTCTAAGATATAGAGTTTACAAAGCTGGGTTAAAATAAAATACATTATCTATTTGAAATAAACAAGAACACATCTGAAATACTAAATCTACCAAGATGAAGAGGAAGCTATGACTGGAATGCAGGTACATCTTTAGATCCAGCTCCCGCCACACAACAACGTCAGCATCCAACATCTGCACGCAAGGTGCAGAAGTGTAGTATGAGAACAACCGACCCCATGTACTCAATAAGTAACAAATCTAACCTCAGGTCGAAAGTAGTGATGAGCCGGGACACGGGTCAGAGTCCAACTCCAATAACTAGCAACAATTCATAACAGTATAATAAAGAGGGTACAAGAAATAACTCAACTTATTCACAGTTATGGAAAATAGGCATGTCTTTCAAGTATAATAGTAGATCCCAAATATTTCACCGAAACCCCCCAAAGATATATGATCAAGTTTGAAAACTGTGATTTTTCCCATAAACCTTTCAACAATAAATAAGATATTTCATTTTTATATAGCATGAGAAAAATACACCTCTATGCCTACATGTTAATATACAGGTGAAATCATGAACCTCACCAAAAACTGGGTAGCAGAAATAAATGCATTTCTATGCATGTATTTCAAGTACGTATGTCAAATGCTATGCACCTCAATGATGAAATCATGTACTCACACTCTCAGAGTACTCAATCACTCAGTACTGTACGGGGCAGGTCCAACCTAAGGAAGATCCATCCCTCAATATAATAGCAACTCATAGTCTTTCACTCAGTACCGTATAGGGCCAATCCATCCCAAGGAACTCCATTCCAAATATAAAAGTATAGGGAAACTCCATGCCCAGGGAACTCTATCCCAAATGTGAATATATAGGGCAACTCATGCCTAGTGAACTCCATCCCAAATATAGTATCCACTGCGCTCACTGTGGGTGTGCAGACTCCGGAGGGGCTCCTTCAACTCAAGGGATATAATAAGCCAGATCCAAGCATAAATAAATAAAAACATGTCGCGGCATGCATCCCGATCCCTTAATTATCACTCACAATCAGGCCCTCGGCCTCACTCAGTCATTAATCTCTCCAGTCTCTCGAGATCATTATGCTCATAATAAGCAGCCCTAACCAATGACATGAGATGTGACAATATACAATACCAGAGACTGAGATATGATATGAAATGATGAATGCGACTGGGTACATAACTACAATTAAAAAAACAAATCAACATCAAGGAACGACCACTATGGGACCCAATAGTACCAACATATAACCTAAACATGATTTCTAGCATCAATTATAGCTCAGGTGCTGTAACACATAGAGCATAGTAAAATGTTAAGATAAGATAGCTACACAACTTCTGCTTGTGCGCACATGCAGGTGCGCCTCTTCCTCCGTATCTGCGATGATCCCTAGCATAGCCTTCTTTCACTTCTGCGACCAACTGTCTGCATATGCAAACTCACATCTGTGTCCATTCTTCCGCAGATGCAGAAGCAACATTAGCCAAATGTAACATGTGATGAAATGGTCTGAGCCTCGTCCGAAACTCATTCGAGCCCCTCGGGACCCCGTCCGAATATACCAACTAGTCTAATAACATAAGGAAAACCTACTCGAGGACTTAAATCACGCATAACAATATCCTGTTTGAACCACAAACCAAATTTGTTATCCACAAAGTCAACTCTCGGTCAAACTTATGAACTTTCCAATCCTTTAAATTTCCAATTTTTGCTAATTAGTGTCGAATCCTTCTAAAAATATCCAAATGCAAATCTGGGCATACGCCCGAGTCCAAAATGACCATATGGACCTAAAGGAACTATCAAAAGTACATTCTGGGGTCAAATTCAAAAAATTCAAACTCGGTCAACTCTTCCAACTTAAAGCTTTAATCATGAAATTCATTCTTCCAAATCGATTTCGATTAACCTGAAAACAGAAACCGACGATTCACACAAGTCATAATACATCATACGAAGCTACTCATGCCCTAAAACTACCGAGTGAACTGCAAATATTCAAAACGACCGATCGAGTCGTTACATCCTCCCTACTTAAACATATGTTCGTCCTCGAACATGCCGAGAGTCGTTCCAAAGCCGTCAAACCGCCGTGTACCTTACCATGTAAATAACCGGGGGTGATCCCACGTCACCCTAATCCAGATAAGCTGACGACACGACCTAACTGAAGATTCTTAATTCAACCTTAGCCCGTAAACCTTAGAATCCAATTTCCAACATCCGAAATTTCCTATAAGACCCGAATCTCGCATCTACACACTGTATAAGTCTGAACAAGCTGAATCTAGCCATGACCATAACCCAAGACACATTCATATGATATACCATATAACTCAAATACGCATAGCAATAACTTCTGACCGCAATAACTGCTTGATAACCAACTCGACACCGGTAGCAAACCTCATATCAACTAAAATATTATTCTGAACTTTTGTACACTAATAATGATGAAAGAAACACGCAGAAACTCTTAACCACTCATCAGATCAACAAGTCATGGAGCTCTCTGTCTCGACCGACAGGAACCAAAGCCAACTCCTAAGTTGACTTCCATTATTATTCTTCCAAACATACCGTAATTAAATATGATAACAACCATTCTAGATCCGATAACCTCATATTATCAAATACAAGCTACTCTACTGACATGCTACACCAATACTACCCAAAGCCACAAACCGTTCAATCCGTGCATCAATACACAACAATTCAAATGTACTCAAACATAGAAAATGACTCAAATGAGAGAACTGTCCCGCAAGTTCTACAAGTACCACCACAATCGCAATGCTACGAACCCATCATACATACTAGAACCAAGACACACGATCTAATACAAAGGACAATGTCTCAACATAATCTCCGCTTCAATGTGTTACCCCATCCAAACACTGGTCCATATGAAATACCTCAAGCCACCATGCCCGAAATCAAAAACCACACGCAATTCAACATCAAGTGCCCAAGATGCATGACTATAACCATGGAGAAACAAATAACACAATACCACAGTACGAAAAGAACATAACTAATGCGCAATCACTCATTCAACACCCCAATACCCATCTTGCTCAAATTCCGCTATAAGGCCCAAATAGAACCATACCATGTGTGCATACAACAAATGAATCACAACCCTCGTGGCATAGAATGGTAACTCATAGAACATATCAGAACACGAACATGCTCAACTCTAACCGAATGGAACCTCCCTCAACAATAGCAGTACGAAGTCGATTAATCTAACCTGGTGCAGAATATACATCCTATTGGGCCTATCAATGGACCCCAGATCAACTCTGGCCACCCACAATAGATAAATAACCCTCCAAAAGTCCACGATGACTGAATCATAAAACATACTATCATCTGTCTAGCTTTGGATACAACTTCACAGTCCACAACCACGAATCAATCTGCTATAGAGAACTCCTAGTCTCCAAATCCATAGAACACATGAATCACCATATCTGATCCCAATTCCATAGTCCGAATGTCTAATAGATCTCTCACACACGATCATCTCACGAGGAGTACTTCCCTAATTCTTCCGTGTCACAAAGCAAAATCTGAATATCAACAGTCGATCAACCAGGTGAGTACCGCAATACCAATGAAGCATCTGTAAGTCAAAACTAAGTGCGCCTTTTGAAATTTGCACCCTTCTTAGGCAATACCAAGTATAAAAAATCGTCCATGTTGTCTAAGAATTCATGACCTCCCCCTCACCACTAAACTATGATCTTGCACATGCAAATCTCAATGCCATACAACACACCACAACTATCATGCCATCATTGGGAAAGTACGAGAATATCATTATCAACTCTGAGTCACCAGCAGAATACATACCCGATCATTCAGAAACCTTCCATTTGATCTCACCTAGGAGAAAATCACAATACGCAACATGCTCCTCTCGCCAGTAGGAATTATCCATCTTAAACCTGGGTAGAAACCATCGAGAACTCTTCGAAACCCATTTGCACATAACCAATTCATAAGAACTAGATCTGTCTAACTCAACCAAGCCACGTAGGTCGCCAAATCCAAGAGTACTGTCACAAAATGTCTGTAGAACCTCACAACATCATAAGTACCCAAAGAACCGATCATATCCATTACAGTGCTGATCAACCCTACAATCCAGTTGTCCTACTTCTCCGAGTTTCTTCTGAATTACCCTCAAGTTGACACTCCTTCTTGCCAGGACACCACGATCCTTAGCCACAACTCACCATAAAAGATTCTAGCATAAAACCACACCGCCTTAAGGCCCATAAGCCACCGTATTCCCTCTTAAGCACCCCAAAAGTACCACAACTGAGATGCCCCCTCTGAAGAGACCTTCTCTAAATCCAAAATTATTTCTTTCACCTTCCTGATATTGAAATGTAGAATCCATAATGACATAGAAATATCGCGAGTCTCGACACCATCAAATGTAAATATCAGATTCTAGCCATATAAAAATCTGAAAACAATTCACAATTGCTACATATAAAACTTGAATCCATTAGAACTTTCTCGAGAGTCATCCATTATGTTCAAATCTTAATTGTGCCGCCCAAACCACCCAAATAACTTGTGCTCCATTAGCACAACAACACCCAAGAAAGTAACCCTACCTTAACACAATTGTTCAAATTCATACTCCACACGCACTACATCATTCACACGTAACAACTCAATCATTCCCTAATTTTCATATACTCATAAAGTGCAATATAACCCGTATTCAGAAATTCCCTTACCCGAGTCATCCTCAAAACCACTGCAAGTCATATTTGATTCACAAGTATGCCTCCAGACGAACCAATATCACATATAACCACGCAATCAAATCGCCGATAGCAGATTCCCCCACTTGGCTCAAAGCCATAGAACAAAACACTTGATAACACATAATGCCTAAACTCTATTTTTGCCATAATACTGCAGTGAGATTCAACTAAGTCCTTCATAATCTCGCGTAACACAAACCATCTAATATCTCAAATCATCTAAAATTCTCGCATTCATCCTCGTGACGGGCATGTAAACTTTCTCAACCAATCCAAACTCAAAATGCAACACCTATACCCACTGGTAGAAAATAAAGCCTCTACATAACATCATAAAGATCACATATCTGTAGATTACCATGCAGGTGATAACCCACATGATTAGCCTTAAACTGACATCTTGCTATACCCTTTCACAACCACAACTACTACGCAATCACCTAATCTTCCTGATTCTAGACTCATAAACAAGACATAAGAACCTAATTCGTTCCACAATTAAGCAACATGAAAAATACTTCAATATACTCATAACTCGAGACTATATGTCATATCAAGACAGGAATCAAGAACCCAATATTCGTTTTTACATCTCAAGAAAACTCGTCTCATCACGTTCAAACTATCCGAACACATCTCGCAATCATATCATGCTCATCATATTGCTATCTAACCACTCATCGAGCCATAAGTTCCATTCATAGGGACACTACCAGACATATAATTCTAGAAACACGTGCTCACACAACCTAAATCCCCGTGCTCAAGCTACGGTCAAACCCCAACCTTAAGTCCTCCAAGCTGGTCCATCATCAGCACATCAAAATCACATCTCGCAGAGCTGATATCGAGCGCTCGCATGTACATACGAATGCGTGGAAGGAATTCAAAGAGCTATGTTTCAAGCTGAATCAAATTATGTACGATAAGGAAAGAAAGATGGGAAATTATCCTAAATACCCCGTAGCCTCTCGAAGATAGGTCTGGATGTCATCATAACAATCCGCAAGTCTCTACTAGACACTTGCTCATGACTTGTAGAACCTAGAGCTCTGATACCAACTTGTCACGACCCAAAAACTAAATCGTCGTGATGGCACCTAACCTGACCCCGCTAAGTAAGCCAATTATAAAACACAATATAATAATACTGATGTGAGTCAAAGATGAGATAACTAAATTTTTATACAACTCCCCATGGAATGGTAGTACAAGTCATGAACATCTAAGATATAGAGTTTATAAAGCTGGTTTGAAATAAAATACAACATCTGTTTGAAATATACAAGAACAAATCTAAAATAATAAAGCTACCAAGATCAAGAGGCAGCCATGACTCTAATGCAATTACATCTTCAGATCCAGCTCTCCCCATATGCAGAAACATCAGCATCCAACATATGCATGTAAGGTGCAGAAGTGTAGTATGAGTACAACTAACCCCATTCACTCAATAAGTAACAAACCTAATCTTAGGTCGAAAGTAGTGACGAGCTGGAACACGGGTCAGAGTCTAAATCCAATAACCAACAATAGTTCATAATAGTATAATAAAGAGGATACAAGAAATAACTCAGCTCGTTCACAATTACGAAAAAATAGGCATGCCTTTCAAGTATAACATAGATCTCAAATATTTCACCGAAAAACTCCATAGATATTTGAGCAAGTTTGAAAACTGTGATTTTTTCCAAAAACTTTTCAACAATAAATAAGAAATTTGTTTTAATATAGCATGAGGAAAATACACCTCTATGCCTACATATCAATATATAGGTGAAATCATGAATGCCACCAAAAATCGGGTAGCAAAAAGAAATGCATCTCTATGCATTTATTTTAAGTACACATGTCAAATACTATGCATCTCAGTGATTAACTCATGTACTCTGTAACACTCCGTTAATTCAGATTAGCTATGGATGCATTAAATTAGTATTAATGTGACCTTTTAGGCATATGAAGTCTTATCAGGATGAGTATGGGTGGAAACAATTATTTTAAGATCAAGATCGAGAGTGAGCTGTATAAAATTTAATAGAATCAACTAAGTTTATGGGAGGTCCGTATAGCCTTAGACAGTGCAAGGCCATGAAAACTCACGGGCATAGACAGTGCAATTCCATAAAAACTCAGTGCCCCAGACAGTGCAAGGCATTGTCCAGGGCATCAACCTCAGCACCCCAAACAGTGCAAGGCACTGTAGTTTTGGTGCCTTTGATTGCGCCTTGCACAGTTATTTCGGTTCCCCTAATGATGCCTCACACTGTCAAAATTTATTCGAGATACTTTTATTTTCCTCCTAAATTTTGGTACGTGTTCATTTATTTAGAAGCCCTACCTCGTTCCCCACACCCCAAACACGAAAACCTACTATATAAAGGGAAGCTCTCAAGAACCCAACTTCCCCAAGGTCCCTCCATTATCCAAGGTAATTTCTAACGATGATTCTAAGTTAATTTCGATTCTTCAATACCTTATTAACATGGGTAAATCCTTCAAATCATTAGATATTCGATCGAGACCAATTGTTGAGAAAAGAAACCCTAGAACTCGAATTCAATAGGATTGAACTTCAAAAAGGTAGTTCTTCTACTCCCTAATCATTTATAGCTATGAATTGATGAGTTTTTAGGAGAATAGTAAATGGGTTAGATAAAGAGAACCATATGAACTATTCTAGGGTTTTGAGTTGTTGACTTAAGATTGTTATAATCATTTGCGTGATGGAAAATGGCGTTAGTTACATCTATTTGGGATTGTAGAATCACCTAGAGGTAGTAGAATGAGAATTGGGTGAAGAAAGTACCATTAATAGGGTATATGAGGCTTTACTCCCATAAGGTGTTTGATAAACTACCTATAAAACATGAGCCTTAGTTCTAATATTGGTTCCTCTTGATATATATTGACATAGATTATCGTTGAAAGAGGCGGCGGATATGTGATATGATTAGAAAGGCCAGAGTCAAGGTATGTGAGGCTAATTCTCTATGTTTTGGAATGTTAATGATTCTCCTTACAATATGTTTCTTTTGCAACGTTACTAATTTCCACATAAATATAGTTACGCTTAGTTCCTTGAATAGTTGCAGAACTTCTATTCTCTAGATTCATAACTTGTTCATGACTTTCATTCTTAACGGTGTGAGCTCAATGCGTATTCAATATTGACTTGGGTTTGATTCCCCCGGGTCTCAGTCAAGATTACTCAGCATGTCATAAACAATTGAAGTTTCAGTGTTCATAATCAATTCAAGAATACATGTCTCAGTCTAGTACTATTCAGTAGTCCACTATCATGTAACTCAATGTGATTCAGTATTTCAGTATCAGGTATTACAGTACGATTCTCAATTCCTGAGTTTAAATCCCTGAATGTTGAACACATGTATTTGGACTTGAGGCCGTAGTTTATATGCTTTATGCAAATTTGGTCCTGAGGCTGTAGTTTATGCTTTATGCATGTTTGGGCCTGAGGCCGTAGTTGATGCTTTATGCATTTTTGGGCCTGAGGCCGTAGTTATGTATACATATACTTGGCCACGTATATATATTGGGTCTGAGGGCATATTTTATTCAGATAAACAAAATTTTCATCATTTAGAAGAGGAAGTATTCATATCCTTACTCCCTTTGTCCAGTTTAGTTATTAGTTATCATTTCAGTTATCAGTTATCAGTTATCCTTTCAATTTCAATTTCAACAGTTATTAATTCTCAATTATCAGATCAATATCAGTTTCAACATTTATATTTCTTTCTTTTAGTTTCTTTACATACTAGTGCAATTCAAATGTACTGACATCCCTTTTGCCTGGGGCCTGCATTTCACGATACATGTACTGATTTATAGGTTGATGTTCAGAGCGCTAGGATTCTCGTACGAGCTATTTTGTGATCCCCAATTTTTTCGGGTAATTTTAATTACCTTACAGTCTTCAGTATTTTCAGGCAGTCAGTGTTTTCAGTACTTCATTGAAGGCTTCTTAGACTAGAGTAACAATTAGAAAGAGTCACATGATTTTCATGTTAAGCATTGTTGACTACTGATATGTTTCAAACTTTTATTAGTGTTTCCATACTTTTATTTATATCTATTAGACTTTAAGTATATCCACATGTGTTAGTTTATCTTCCGCATTCAGTATGTTATGATATCACATGTTGATTCAGTCAGCTAGTTGGTTCGTTCGGTCACATGTAGTCATGCACTAGGTGCCGTGTTACGTCCAAGGCCAGGTTCGGGGTGTGGAAAAGCTTAGTATCAGAGCACTAGGTTCAAGTGTCCTAGGGAGTCTATGAAGCAGTGTCCAGTGGAGTTTCCTTTATATGTGTGTGTCGGCCACTCATATAAATTATTAACTACCAAGACATCCAGGATTGTCTCATTTTTTTTACTCTAGATCCTGCCGTGAAGCTTAGAACAATAGGTAACCTTCTCTTCTTATCGAAATCAAGACGTATCGAATGCTGAAGCGACGGGCAGAGAAAACCCAAGGTCCTAGAAGATATGATCGCCTATTGGGATATAATTATGGAGTACATGTTGGTAACAAATGATACATGAGGGGATGTTGAAAGTGGGATACAATCGATTGTAGTACATATTAGAGCATAAAATTATTAGAAAGCATGAAAGAAGTTATCATATTTTATGGTTATTAGTTTATCTCAGTTACCAGTTATACGGTCTTTTAGTTAATAGGTTTATGGTTATTGGGTATGCCAGTATTAAGTTATTTAGTTACCAGATATCCAATTTTCAGTGTATCCAAATTTTGGTGACTTGTGAGTATATATGATTCCTATGGGTGCTAAAATAAAAGGTGAGTACTCTGAGAGTGTGAGTATGTCACACCCCGAACCTGGGCCTGGACGTAACACGACACCCGGTGCTTGACTACATGTGATCGAACGAACCAACTGGCTGACTGAATCAACATGTGATATCATACTATACCAAATGTGGAAGATAAACTAACACATGTGGATATACTAAAAGTATGAATGATATAAATCAAAGTGTAGAAACACTAATATAAGTCTGAAACATATCAGTAGTCAACATTTCTTAACATGAAAAGCATGTAACTCTTTCTAACTCTTACTCTAGTCTATGAAGCCTAAAATGAAGTACTGAAAACACTGACCCTCTGAAAATACTGAAGACTGTAAGCTAATTATAATTCCCCGAAAGAAATGGGGATCACCAAATAGATGGTACGAGAATCCTAATGTAAATCATTACCTGCATCGTGAGATGCAGGCCCCAGGCAAAAAGGACGTCAGTACATTTGAATTGCATTGGTATGTAAAGAAACTATAAGAAAGAGATAAAAATGTTGAAACTGATACTGAGATGATAATTGAGAATTTATAACTGGTAACTAAAATGATAACTGTTGAAACTGAAACTGAAATGATAATTGATAACTAAAATTATAATTGATAACTGATAACTGAAATGATAATTGAACTGAACAAAGGAAGTAAGGGTATGAATACTCCCTATTCTGAATGATGAACAACATGTTTATCAAAATAAACTACGACCTCGGGCCCAATATATATATATATATATATATGTATGTGTGTGTGTGTGTGTGCATAAGTTACGGCCTCAGGCCAAAGTATACGTATATATAACTACGGCCTCAGTCCCAAAAATGCATAAAACATCAAATACGGCCTCATGCCCAAATATGCATAATGCAAAAACTACGACCTCATGCCCAAATATGCATAAAACATATAAACTATAGCCTCAGGCCCAAATAGAGGTGTTCAACATTCAGAGATTTAAACTTCGGAACTGAAAATCATATTGTAATGACGGATACTAAAATACTAAATCACAATAAGTTACATGATAGTGGAATACTAAATAGGACTAGACTGAGACATGTATTTTTGAACTGATTATGAACACTGAAACTTCAATTGTTTATGACATGCTCAGTACTCTAGACTGAGACCCGGAGGCATCAAACCCAAGTCTATATATAATATGCACTGAGCTCAACACGTTCAAAATGAAAGTCATGAATGAGTTATAAAGCTAGAGAATTGTAACGACCCACCAGTCGTTTTGCGTTATCAGACCCTGTTCCCCTAAATGAAACTACCCATAGCGGTTTTTTATGGTTTATGACTTGCAGGGACTGGTGGTCCGGGATTCAGAGGTGTTTAGAGTGCTATAGGAACAATTGGTTCATTAAGGTTGGCCTTTAAGGCCAAGTTTGACTTCAGTCAACATTTTGGATAAACAACCTCGGAATTGAGTTTCGTCAATTCTGGTAGCTTCGTGTGATGATTTTGGACCTAGGCGTATGTTCGGAATGGGTTTTTGATGACCCGGGAGCATTTCGGTGCCCAATATTGAAATAAGAAGTTCCTTAGGTTCCTATTGTGGTTTTGGACATGTTTTTGTGTTATCGAGGTCCGAATGGAATTTCGATATCGGGAATAGTTCTGTTATATCATTTATGACTTGCCTGCAAAATTTGGTGTCATTCTGAGTAGTATAGGTCGGTTCGGCGCATTGTTAGCGAAGTCTAGAAAACTTAAAGTTCCTAAGTTTGGTTCTTGAGGTTTTGAGGTGTAATTTTGAGTTAGCATTGTTTTGGGTGTTACAAAGGCTCGATCAAGTTCGTATTATGATTTGGGACTTGTTGGTATATCTGGACGAGGGCTCAGGTGGGCCCAGGGGCCTCTCGGGCACCCAACGAGGCTAAAAACAAGCTAAAATAGCTGCTGGTGCACCTGTTCTGGTGTGACCGCAGGTGCGGGTGCCCAGTTACAGGTGCAGGACCGCTCATGCGGTCCCAAGAATCGCAGGTGCGACCCCAGGTGAGGTCCCCTTTTTCTCGCAGGTGCAGACAAAGGTCCGCAGGAGCGGAACCGCTGGTGCGGTCATCCCTCCGCATGTGCGACCCCATCCCCACTCTCCCAGTTCTGCAGGTGCGAGCCCCAGCTCGCGGTCGCGAGACCGCAGGTGCGGTCCTCGAGCCGCAGATGCGGTCCTCGAGCCGCAGGTGCGGGACCCCTTTCTTTTATTTTCCACCACCATTAGAGACTTGGGAGTTTAGGGAAAGAGGTTCCACGACCTAACTACTAAATAAGTAAGTAAATTCCACTCTAACACTAGTTTCAAACATGAATTACTAGTTAAACTCCCTACTAAATCATTGAAAAATCAAGAGTTGGGTAGTAAATTTAGGGTTTTTGAGAAATTGGTGGATTACCCATTCATTGCTATGAATTCAAGTAGAAACCTCATTATAACAATCCTTAGGCCATGGGTGAGTGATTCCTTTGAGAGTTTTCAGAATTCGAGCGTGCGGGCCCGGGGTTGGATTTTGGGAATTCTTCAAGAATGTTGAATTATTGGATAAGTAGGATAATTTCCCTTACTTTGAGCATGAATTGATATCATTTTACCATATTTGGCTAGTTACGAGTCCTCGAGTGTAGAGTTCGGAGTTCGGGCGCATCCTAGGTCCAAGGGGTAGATTCGACACGAGGTGAGTCTCCTTTCTAAACTTGTAAGAGGGAATTGTCCCCATAGGTGTTAGATATGCTTTGTGTAATTGTTTTGGGGGGGNATATTCAGTATAAGTGTGTCAGCACTCGAATCGCAGGTATGATTCGCGATCGAGGGAGCTTTATGATATTCAGTATAAGTGTGTCAGCACTCGAATCGTAGGAATGATTCGCGATCGAGGGGAGCTTTATGGTAATTTAGTAAAAATGTGTCGACACCCAAGTCACAGGTATGATTCGTGAGCGGGGGAAGCTTTACGACTAATCAGTGATTAGATACTCCTTCGACTCCGGCCGTTTGTCTTACCCTTGTGTGCGCCTAGCTATTTAGTACTGCTTTCATTGATATTGACTTGACAGATATTTGTAGGAAAAGGAAAGGGTACATTGTTGCTTATTTTCAGTAGTTTTCTAGATTTCTGTACTTGCTAGGTATTTGCTGCTTACTGTCTATTGCATTTCGTTATATCCTGTTTTTGTATTATTACAGTTGGACCTTAGTGAGTATCAAGTCAACCTCTCGTCACTACCTCTTCGAGGTTAGGCGACTCATTGGGTACATATATATTTATGTACTCATGCAGTACTTCTGTACTTAATTGTAGAGGTTCTGAGGCTGGTGCTTCTGGTTATCCGACCGGAGCTTGACGTATATTCTAGACCTGACTCCACGGTGAGCTGCCTCCCTTGGCAATTCTCAGCAGTGCTATGGAGTTATCTTTTGTTCATTTCTGTCTACTTCTCTCAGACAGCAGTACAATTTGGCTAATCTTTTGTATATTCTACTAGTTTTCCTGTTGACTTGTGACACTAGTTCCTGGCATGCACATAGTAGACTCTTTATTTTGGGACTGTATATATTGGATCATGATCATTGTGGCTGTAATTACTTAAGTCTGTTAATGTTTCCACTTTTACTTAAATGATCTAAGCTGAAAAGTTTGGGAATATGTCGGGTTGGTATGTCAAATAAGGATAATCTCACTAGTAAATAACTGTTGGCTTTCCTGACTCCGGTGTTGGGCACCATCACGACCTGTGTTGGATTTTGGGTCATGAGAACATGGTATCAGAGCACTAGGTTCACATAAGTCTCACGAGTCACGGGCAGACCCAGTAGTGTCTTGCGGATCGGTACGGAGACGTTTGTACTAATCTTCAAGAGGCTACAGGGTGTTAGGAAAACTCTCTTTATTTATATTCTATCGTGAAATCGGTGATGTACTTAAACTCATTCTTCTATTCTCTCACAGATAGTGAGGACGCGCGCATCCGATGTTCTTGATTCGGGAGATGCCGCTATCCCTGCCGCCCGAGGTCGTGGTAGAGGTAGGGGGTAAGGCACCGGCCCGAGGTAGGGGACGAGGGCATCCCAGAGCTATTCCAGTTGCACCACTGGAGGATCCCATATTAGAGGAGCAGGACGAGGTGCCTCCAGTAGATCCTGCTCCAGCAGACTTCATGACAGCGCCATGCTTCCAGGAGGTTATGGGCCATATGATGAGATTCATGGACACCATATCCCAAGCTAGTTTATTTCCAGCAGATCCTTCCACTTCACAAGCGGGAGGGGGAGTCCAGACCCCTACTGCCCAGGCCGTACGACAGGCAACAACAACACATCATACCTAGGATACACTGCCCATGGGTGGTACCCAGCATGTAGTAGCAACACCGGAGCCCATACCAACTGTGGATGGCAATCAGCATAAGATGTTAGATAGATGGACTCGATTGCGCCCTCCAGTCTTCGGGGGTGAGCAAGGTGAGGATGCCCAGGACTTCATTGATAGGTGCAGGGATAGATTGCATAACATGGGGATCCTAGCGTCCCATGGAGTTGATTTCACCACATTCCAGTTAGAGGGCAGAGCTCGCAGGTGGTGGCAGTCTTATATTCTCAGTAGGCCAGCAGATTCTCAAACTGTCGCTTGGGATCAATTCACACAGATGTTCTTGGACAGATATATTCCACCCTCTGAGAGGGAAGAGCTGCGGGGTCAGTTCGAACGGTTAGAGCAGGGGCAGATGTCCGTGACAGATTATGAGGCCAGATTTTCAGAGCTGTCACGCCATGCACTTATGATATTACCCACCGATGCTGAGAGAGTGCGGAGTTTTGTAGCAGGGTAGCATCCAGCTATTAGATCTACCATGGCTCGAGAGGTGGATATGGGTACTCCTTATCAGCTCGTAGTGGAGATTGCTCGTAGGACCGAGGGCTATCGGTCGAGGATCAGGGAGCAGGGTCAGCAGGATAAGAGGGTTAGGTTCTCAGGAGATTTCAGGGATGCCCCAGTTAGGAGCAGAGGTCACTTTGGGGGTGGTCAGCCCAGCAGGCCTTCTTATTCAGCACCTCCACTACCTCCCCGAGGTGTTCCAGTTAGGCCCAAGTTCAGTGCCATGCCAGAGCGCTCCAATCGTCTTCCAGCAATTCAGATTTCTCCTAGTGGTTACTCCAGTCCCTAGAGATCCTCAAGTTCTTATTCAGTGCTATGCCTGAGGGTTCACATCGCTCTCTGTCCATTCAGGATTTTTCTTCTTCGGGACAACAGGATATGTCACCTATGATATGTTACGAGTGCGGGGATATGGGCCATGTGAGAAGGGCTTGTCCCAAGTTTTGGGGCAAGACAGTGCAGCAGGGTTATCAGCCTATGAGTCCAGAACCAGCAGTCCTGCCACCTAGGGGTGAAGGACAGGTCAGCAGGGGTCGTCCTAGAGGGGGAGGCCAGTCTGGAGGGGGTCAGTCAACTCATGTTCACTCCGGTGGGGCTCGGTCTTCAGGTGCTCCAGCCAGATTCTATGCCATTCTGGCCAGATTAGATGCAGTGGACTTAGACACCGTGATCACAGGTATTATCTCAGTATGTGGTAGAGAGGCTTCAGTATTGTTTGATCCAAGATCCACTTATTCATATGTTTCAGCCCTATTTGCTCCTTTTCTGGATGTTTCTCGTGAGTCCTTGGGATCTCATATATATGTGTCCACTCCTGTGGGCGATTTTGTGGTGGTAGATCGGGTTTATCGGTCTTGTGTGATCACCTTATGTGGGTTCGAGACCAGAGCTGACCATTTATTGCTCGACATGGTTGATTTTGAGGTTATTCTAGGCATGGATTTGCTATCTCCTTATCATGCCGTGCTTGATTGCCATGCCAAGACAGTTACTTTAGCCATGCCCGAATCGCCTAAGCTGGAGTGGAGGGGTTCTTCAGTTAGTGCAGCCAGCCGGGTTATTTCATTCATGAAGACTCGACATATGGTCGAGAAGGATTTTCTGGCCTATCTTACTTATGTACGGGACACCACCGCCGAGTCCCCGACTATCGATTCAATGCCAGTTGTCCACAATTTTTCTGATGTATTTCCTTTAGACCTCCCAGGCATGCCTCCATATCGAGATATTGATTTCTGCATTGAGTTAACTCCAGATACTCAGCCTATATCCATTCCTCCGTACCGTATGGCCCCTAAGGAGTTGAAGGAGCAGCTTGAGGATTTATTAGCTAAGGGGTTTATCAAGCCGAGTGTATCGCCATGGGGTGCCCCAATTCTATTTGTGAAGAAGAAGGACGGGTATATGCGGATGTGTATTAATTACCGCTAGTTGAATAGGGTGACCATTAACAAGTATCCTCTGCCGCGCATTGATGATTTATTTGACCAGTTGCAGGGTTCTTGCGTGTTTTCTAAAATTGATTTGAGGTCGGGTTATCATCAGTTGAAGATTCGGGCCTCAGATGTTCCGAAGACTGCATTTCGTCCCAGATATGTCCATTACAAGTTCCTAGTGATGTCCTTTGGCCTGACTAATGCCCCAGCAACATTCATGGATTTGATGAATAGGGTGTTCAGGCCGTATATTGATTCCTTCGTCATTGTCTTCGTTGCTGACATTTTGATCTATTCGCGGAGCCTGGGTGAGCACGAGCAGCATTTGAGAGTTGTGCTTCAGACCTTGCGAGAGCAGAAGCTATATGCTAAGTTCTCCAAGTGTGAGTTCTGGTTAGAGTATGTGGAATTTCTGGGGCATATGGTATCCGGAGAGGGTATCAAGGTTGATCCTCAGAAGATTGAGACAGCTCAGAGTTGGCCGCGTTCTACTTCAGCTATAGAGATCAGGAGCTTTCTGGGCCTAGTAGGTTACTGTCGCTGATTTGTGGAGGGTTTCTCTTCTATTGCAGCTCCATTGACTAGATTGACTAAAAAGAATGCCCCGTTTCGATGGTCTGACGAGTGTGAGGCGAGCTTTCAGAAGCTCAAGACAACATTGAGCTCAAAACCAGTTCTAGTATTGCCTTCCGGTTCTGGGATGTACACATTATATTGTGACGCTTCACACATTGTCTTGGGGTGTGTATTGATGTAGGAGGGGAGAGTTATTGCTTATGCTTCACGCCAGCTGAAGGTTCATGAGAAGAATTACCCTATGCACGATTTGGAGTTGGCGGCGATTGTTCACGCTCTTAAGATTTGGAGGCACTACTTGTATGGAGTGTCGTGTGAGGTTTATACAGACCACCGTAGCTTGCAGCACTTGTTCAAGTAGAAGGATCTTAATTTGAGGCAGCGTAGATGGATTGAGTTGTTGAAATATTATGATATTACCATTTTTTGTCACCCGGCAAGACTAATGTGGTAGCAGATTCTTTGAGCAGGAAGGCAGAGAGTATGGGTAGCTTGGCTTATATTGCAGCAGAGGAGATACCTCTAGCCCTGGACATTCAGTCCTTGGCCAATCGCCTAGTGAGGTTAGACCTTTTAGAGCCTCGTCGAGTTTTAGCACATGTGGTTGCTCAGTCTTTGCTATTGGGGGAGATTAAGGCCCGGTAGTTCTATGATCCGTGCTTAGAAGAGCTTTGGGAGATGGTGGTTCAGGGTAGGGCCAATGAGGCTACTATTGGAGAGGAAGGTGTTCTGAGACTTCAGGGCCGCTTATGTGTTCCTAATGTTGATGACCTGATGGAGAGGATTCTAGAGGAGGCACACAGTTCTCAGTATTCTATTCATCGTGGTGCTACGAAGATGTATCGTGACTTGAATCAGCATTTCTAGTGGAGGCGGATGAAGAAGGACATTGTGGAGTATGTGACTAGGTATATTAATTGCCAGCAGGTGAAGTATGAGCACCAGAGGCCAGGAGGCCTACTTCAGCAGATGCCCATTCCTGAGTGAAAATGGGAGAGCATCGCTATGGACTTCGTGGTTGGGTTGCCTCGGACCTTGCGGAAGGTTGACACAGTTTGGGTCATTGTGGATAGATTGACCAAATCGGCGCATTTCATTCCAATAGCTACTACATATACTTCAGATAGGTTGGCCCAGATCTACATTCGGGAGATAGTCCGGTTGCATGGTGTTCCGGTGTCCATTGTATCATATCGAGGTCCTCAGTTCACCTCGCACTTCTGGAGAGCATTGCATAGTGAGATAGGCACCCAGATAGACCTCAACACATCATTTCACCCTCATACTGATGGTCAGTCAGAGCGTACAATTCATATATAGGAGGACATGCTCAGGGCATATGCGATTGACTTTGGAGGTCAGCGGGACCAGTTCTTGCCTTTGGATGAGTTTGCTTACAATAATAGTTATCAGTCCAGCATAGAGATGGCACCATTTGAGGCTTTGTATGGTCGGCGATGTCGTTCTCCTATCGGGTGGTTTGAGCCTGGCGAGGCTAAGTTATATGGCACCGACCTGGTGAGGGATGCCTTTAAGAAAGTGAATTTGGTTCAGGAGAGGCTTCGTACAGCATAGTCCAGACACAAGAGATGCGCAGATCAGAGGGCGCGTGATGTATCATTTATGGAGGGAGATAGGGTCCTATTGAAGTCTCGCCTATGAAGGGTATTATGAGGTTTGGGAAGAAGGGCAAGCTGAGCTCGAGGTTTATAGGTCCATTCGAGGTGTTGAGGCGAGTTAGGGAGATTGCTTATGAGCTGGCCTTGCCTCCCATATTATCAGGAGTCCATCCAGTTTTTCATGTGTCCATGCTTCGGAGGTACCACGTCGAATTCTCCCACGTGGTTGATTTCAGCACTATTCAGTTGGATGAAAGGTTGGGCTACGAGGAGGAACCAATTGCTACTATTGATAGACAGGACCGCCAGTTGAGGTCCAAGAGCGTTTCTGCGACCTGGGAGTCCGAAGAGGACATGCGGAGCAGATATCCACACATATTCAATACTTCAGGTATGATTCTAGACCCGTTCGAGGACGAACATTTGTTTAAGAGGTAGAGAATGTAACGACCCGACCGATCGTTTTGTGTTATCGAACCCCGTTCCCTTAAATGAAACTTCCCATAGCGGCTTTTTATGATTTATGACTTGCGGGGACTGGTGGTCCAGGATTCGAAGGTGTTCAGAGTGCTGTAGGAACAATTGGTTCCTTAAGGTTGGCCTTTAAGTCCAAGTTTGACTTCGATCAACATTTTGGGTAAACGACCTCAGAATCGAGTTTCATCAGTTCCGGTAGCTTCGTGTGATGATCGTATGTTCGAAATGGGTTTCTAATGACCCGGGAGCGTTTCGGTGCCCAATATTGAAATACGAAGTTCCTTAGGTTCCTATTGTGGTTTTGGACGTGTTTTTGTGTTATCGAGGTCCGAACAGAATTCCAAGACTAGGAATAGTTCCGTTATGTCATTTATGACTTGCCTGCAAAATTTGGTGTCATTTCGAGTAGTATAGGTCAGTTCAACGCGTTGTGAGCGAAGTCTAGAAAACTTAAAGTTCCTAAGTTTGGTTCTTGGGATTTTGAGGTGTGATTTTGAATTTTAGCGTTGTTTTGAGTGTTCCGAAAGCTCGAGCGAGTCTGTATTATGATTTGGGACTTGTTGGTATATTTGGACGAGGGCTCGGCTGGGCCCAAGGGCCTCCCGGGCACCCAACATGCCTAAAAACCAGCTAAAATATCTGCTAGTGCACCTGTTCTAGTGTGACCGCAGGTGCGGTTGCCCAGTCGCAGGTGGGGGAGCGCTGCTGCGGTCCCAAGCATCGCAGGTTAGACCCCAGTAAGGTCCCCCTTTTCTCACAGGCGTGGACAAAGGTCCGGAGGAGCGGAACCGCTGGTGCGGTCATCCCTCCATAGGTTCGACCCCAGCTCCACTCGCCCAGTTTCGCAGGTACGAGCCCCAGCTCGCAGGCGCAAGATCGCAGGTGCAGTCCTTGAGCCGCAGGTGCGGGACCCTTGTAGGCCAGGCAATGTGTTTCCTTTAAAACATGGTATTTCACCCCTTTCTTTCATTTTCCACCACCATTAGAGACTTGGGAGCTTGGGGAAAGAGGTTCCACGACCTAACTACTAAAGAGGTAAGTAAATTCCACTCTAACACTAGTTTCAAACATGAATTACTAGTTAAACTCCCTACTAAATCATTGAAAAATCAAGAGTTGGGTAGTAAATTTAGGGTTTTTGAGAAATTGGTGGATTACCCATTTATTGCTATGAAGTCAAGTAGAAACCTCATAATAACGATCCTTAGGCCATGGGTGAGTGATTCCTTTGAGAGTTTTAGGAATTCGAGTGTGCGGGCCCGGGGTTGGATTTTGGGAATTCTTCAAGAATGTTGAATTATTGGATAAATAGGATAATTGCCCCACTTTGAGCATGAATTGATATCATTGTACCATATTTGGCTAGTTACGAGTCCTCGAGTGTAGAGTTCGGAGTTCGGGCGCATCCTTGGTCCGAGGGGTAGATTCGACACGAGGCGAGTCTCCTTTCTAAACTTGTAAGAGGGAATTGTCCCCATAGGTGTTATATATGATGTGTGTAATTGTTTTTTTTGGGGGGGGGGGGTTACGTGTGTACAAAGTGACGAGAGTCCGTACGTAGCGATTATCATGCTATGTCGGGTAGTTTTAGGGCTCACAAACATGTCTCTATGTGCCTTATATGTATCTTTAGGTGTTCTTTGAGCTGCCTATTACTTTTGAATTGATATGGAAATGTGGAAAGTTGCATTTGAATTCCCAGTTGAATAATCCTTGTTACAAGTATAGCCCCTACTAAGCTTATTGATAAATTCGGTATGTATATGTATATATATGAGAGTCAGCACTCGAGTCGCAGGTATGATTCATGATCGAGGGAAGTTTTATGATATTCAGTATAAGTGTGTCAGCACTCGAATCGCAGTTATGATTCGCGATCGAGGGAAGCTTTATGATATTCAGTATAAGTGTGTCAGCACTCGAATCGCAGTTATGATTCGCGATCGAGGGAAGCTTTATGATATTCAGTATAAGTGTGTCAGCACTCGAATCGTAGGTATGATTCGTGATCGAGGGGAGCTTTATGGTAATTTAGTAAAAATGTGTCGACACCCAAGTCGCAGGTATGATTCGCGAGCGGGGGAAGCTTTACGACTAATCAGTGATTAGATACTCCTTCGACTTCGGCCGATTGTCTTACCCTTGTGTGCGCTTGGCTATTTGGTACTGTTTTCATTGATATTGACTTGACAAATATTTGGGGGAAAAGGAAAGGGTACATTGTTGCTTATTTTCAGTAGTTTCCTGGATTTCTGTACTTGATAGGTATCTGCTGCTTATTGTCTCACATGTCTATTGCATTTCGTTATATCCTGTTTTGTATTATTACCGTTGGACCTTAGTGAGTGTCAAGTCGACCTCTCGTCACTACCTCTTCGAGGTTAGGTGGGACACTCACTAGGTACATGACCTGACTCCAGGTGAGCTGCCTCCCTTGGAGATTCTCAAAAGTGCTATGGAGTTATCGTTTGTTCATTTCTGTCTACTTCTCTCAGACAACAGTACAATTTGGATAATCTTTTGTATATTCTACTAGTTCGCCTGTTGACTTGTGACACTAGTTCCTGGCACGCACATAGTAGACTCTTTATTTTGGGACTGTATATATTGGATCATGATCATTGTGGCTGTAATTACTTAAGTTGGTTAATGTTTCCGCTTTTACTTAAATGATCTAAGCTTAAAACTTTGCGAATATGTGGGGTTGGTATGTCAAATAAGGATAATCTCACTAGTAAACAACTGTTGGCTTGCCTGACTCTGGTGTTGGGCGCCATCACGACCTGTGTTGGATTTTGGGTCATGATAAGAATAGAAGTTCTGCAACTGTTCAAGGAACTAAGCTTAATTATATTTCTAAGGCAATAAGTAACATTGTAAAAGAAACATAGTGTAGGGAGAATCATTGACATTCCCAAACATAGAGAGTTAGCCTCACATACCTTGACTCTGTCCTTTCTAAGCATATCACATATTCGTCGCCTCTTTAAACAATAATCTATGTCAATATTTATCAAGAGGAACCAACATTAGAACTAAGGCTCATGTTTTAGTCACTTAGGAAATTTATCAAACACTTTATGGGCGTAAAGCCTCATATGCCCTATAAATGGTGCTTTCTTCACCCAATCTCATTCTACTACCTCTAGGTGATTCTACAATCCCAAATAGATGTAACTAACACCATTTATCATCACGCAAATGATTATAACAATCTTAAGTCAACAACCCAAAACCCTAGCATAGTTCGTATGGTTCTGTTTATCAAAACCATTTACCATTCTCCCAAAAACTCATCAATTCATAGCTATAAATGACTAGGGAGTAGAAGAATTACCTTTTTGAAGTTCAATTCTCTTGAATTTGAGTTCTAGGGTTTCTTTTCATAACAGTAGTGTATCGATAGAATGAATGATTTGAAGGATTTAACCACGTTACTAAGGTGTTGTAGAATTGAAATTAACTTAGAATCATCGTTAGAACTTAACTTGGATCCGCAAGTACAAGAATTAACCTTTGGTCTAGGGGGAGTTGTGAAAATCATCAGTAAGTCCGGTGGGAGATTTGAAACCCACATAGTTAGCATGGGATATAAACACTATAAATGATGCTTTATGAAGATTTGGAGGATAAAAGTTGTGGAGAAAAACCACATAATGACGAAATGTTGGGCTGGTCATTCGTCGTTACATTTTTTATGTTGTTTGACATTACTTTGGTTGTTGGTTTATGTATGAAGTGATTAGGGTGTGCGGGCTATTTTGTGGTATATTGTGATAGAGATAAGGATGGAAAATGATGCATACATGTTCTTATTTCTTTGTTCTTGTTGTTTTTGGTATATAGTATTGGATGAGGGCCTTGTTACAAGGGAGATGCTGCCAAAATTTACGTAAACGAGCTACTAGTTTAAGTTGCGGACTTAACTTTTACTCAACACCGATTTTGAATCTCCTTATGCTATTGTAGATTGAGTTGAGTTTTTTGAAGAATTGCTTGGAAGGTATTAAGTACTAAATGGAGTTAAGGTATGTTAATGCTAAACCTTTCCTTCATTTCGAAGTCAACTTGGGAATAGTTGTATCAAAGCTTATTTCATAATCTTTCTCATATAATTTCATTTCATTGGCAACATTGGACACAAGTATAACTTTCACTCTTGGCATGTTGGCCACACTTTATATCCCCAATTCACTTATTTCACTTCCAACCATCTTTATGGATTATCAACAATAAGACGTTTCCAAATCAAGACTTTAGGTACACATATGAGCAATTAAGAGTCTTAAGCATATTGAATTTTTCTCACACAACATGGCATACTAGATTTCATCTGAAACACGACTCAAAGCCATAAAATTTTAACACACATATAATTCTTGAAAACATTCCGAAGGATAACATAATGTGATAGGAACATTCGGAACACATTTTGAATACATAATTCTCGACACTTTTCTTATTCAGGACGATCGAATATATTAGAAACAACTCGGAACATGAGAATAAGGAACTTGAACCTAACATACTCGAAACTTATGGGAACATCATGGAATTAAATTCTAAGAGAGTAGTTTAGCGAACATACCTCACTTTGAGCTTTCCTTAAATTACTATAACATTCCGAAAATTCTAGCAATCCCAATTTCTTAAATGAAGGTCTTGTGATTGGATTCCTTGATTCTTAAAGATTGGTGCAATATTCAATGATTAGAATGTTAGGTTTCACTATTCTCTATCTAAAATGCTCTTACCTCTCTCTAAAATCCTCAGAAAATCACCCCAAACCCCAAAGGCTATTTATCAAAATGGGGACGGGTTATGAAATAGGAAAATTAACCCTCCGAACTCAGGTCTTTGATCGCAGAATGACCGCATAATGGGTATGCGGCCCGAAAAATTGACCCGAAACTGGAGTCCAGAAGTGGGCTAAACTGGTCAATTCTGCGACCATTCTGCGGTCCGCGAATGATTCTGCGGTCGCAGAATTGTCCGCCTAAGCACATTCTGCAGGCCTTTGGTAATTTGGTCATAACTTCTTGTAGGAGTGTTCAAATGATGAACGGTTTGAAGAGTTAGAAACTAGATTCGACAGATCTTTAATTTGATAGGTCATCCATCACATAACTCCTTAAATAAACGTAGATATTATCATCCACAATTTTATCTTATGCATACTCATTTGGAACTTTTAACCTATCATGTAATTTCCAACTTGACTTGGACTTAGGGCTCTCCTTAAACCTCACATAACTTATAATATGACTCGTACACTTGTTATTATATCCAATTGATATCCATTATATTAGTAGTCCTCGTCTGCACACAAAATAATATAATTGGCACACATTAACTTTCTTACTAGCCCTTAAGTACTTTGAAATTTTCGGGGGTGTTACATTCTCACCCACTTAAGAACATTCATCCTCGAATGTTTTAAAAGTAACTTCTAAGAATAAAGTTACCATCCTTTTATCTCCAACCATTATAGATAGGGACTTATGACTACGTCGGTCTCATACTTCATTTCCAGAATCTCAACTTATGGCCCTTAAACTTCAGCTATCTTTACAAATTCTTAAAAATTTTGATAGAGTTTCCCCTGTAACTAGGTATATCCACCTGCCATAGAATCACCAAAATCACACTATCAACACATCCACAACTCAACAAAGCATCACAATGTATATCAACAACACTAATCTTAACACTTTATGCATTATATTATCAAGAGTGATATCTAGACATGAACTGTACATTTTTAAATCATAACACCTAGAAAGTACCTTTCAAATCAAAACCAATTACTATACAATCAGGCGAAAACATTTTCTTTCCACAACACTTTCAGCCTTCAAGATGACATTCTCGACTTACAGACTTCGCCATAACACATTAATGTAGGGAATCCCAGCTTCTGACTTATCTAACAAGGATGACAATTAGGTACCTCTCATAAGCTAACTATACATTAACTTCACATTCAATAACCTCCACCGGAACGATGTACAAGGATTTCCAATTACCTCTTAGACATAGACACATGAAACACCGGGTACATGGAGGATAATAATTGGGAAACATCATACTCATAATTTGGCCTATTTCCTTCAAGATTTCATAAGGCCTAATGTGACTACACATACTTTACCTTCCTTAACAATTCAACCAATATATTCATAGATAAAATCTTGAGAATAACCCCTTCACTTTCTTCAACTCTAAACCCCTACGCCGAACACCCAAACTAAACCTTTGGTGACCTACAACAATTACTCTAAGATGTTCTAGCTTGAATATGACCATAAAAATTCTTATCCAATGTATTTGATCACAGAATAACACTTCTTCTTTGACATGTTTGAATCTTCAACCCCCATAGGTGTAAGGCCCCGAAAAGTTTCACTATGTAATTTAAGGTTTTGTGGTATCAAGGTAGGCTTATGCATTGTATTTTCAGAGTTTTGGGTTGAACAATGCGCTGGGGAGTTGAAATTTTTTGTCATGGATAGACCAGGATTTAGCCAGGATAAAGCCAGGCATAACCAGGCTTTAGGCTGGCGACGCCAGGTCTGTATCCTGGTTCGGAAATTTTGGATTATCCATTCTTCTATCTTTATAACACGACCCTATATCATTAAAATACCCCTTCCTATCAGTTAGAATCATTTTTTTACTACATTTTAGAGAGAGAGAGAGAGAGAGAGAGAGAGAGAGTTCTAAGGGGAGGAAGCTAACTAACATCCAAAATCCTCCAATTTGTGCTAAGACTTTGAAGAGTATCAAGAAAGATTTCACATTGCAGGTAAGAATCTAAGCTTAACCCATTTTTTTTGAATATCTTCTAAAGATGAGTAGCTTCTTAGATAATTCATGGGCTTGGGGTAAATTGTCTTGCATGCAAGAGGTTAAGGGTTCAAATATGTTATGGGTATTAGAAATAGGCCATGAATGTGGCACCAAGTTGTAGTATGTGATATTAATGAACTAATTTGTGTATTTCCTGTTAAAATTGGTTGAGGGAAGAAGGAATTTCCATTTTCGGACCTTGTAGTCTGTTACACATGTTAGGTGGTTGATGAAATTCATAAGAGAGTTACACCATGGGTAATCTTCCTAGTTATTAATCGATTTTCGCTCTCTCCTTATAGATTATTATTGCTAGAGGTGTTGGTACGTTGTAGTAACTTAAGGAAAGCTCAACCAGGTATGTGGGCTAAACTTTATCTCTAGGAACTGAATTCCATATTGTTTCCGCAAGTTTAAGTATGACCGGCCCCAAATCCCAAATCTCTTCGTTCCGGGTTATCCCCTATAAACTCATAAACATGATTCTTTCGAATGAGCCTTATATTGAGTAATAGATGTTTAAATTAAGGATTGCTTATTAAAATGGCATAGTCTTGAGTGGTAATTTTAATGAAAACTGGTATACTAATTAGGTGAAGATGACTTGATGTGCTCAATACTCTTACTTGCCAGTATGTGTTCTAAATTCCTTGATTGAGTGTGCTTAGTCGATGATAAACTATAAAGATAATTAAAAACGAATTAAATAAACTGGAGAAATAAAGTGTGGATAACACACACACACACACACACACACACACACACACACATATATATATATATATATATATATATATATATATATATATACTCGTGCCTAGCGAGGCCTACGAAATGAGAAAATATATATTTGAAATAGATTACGAGACGAGCCTCTACTCAACTATTTAAGATAATTTCTAAAAGTGGAATTTGCCTAAAATCTCTTTGAGATATGTATGTATAAAACCCCCTCTTCTTGGAAATAGAACCTCCATGAGTCTCCCTCACAATTTGTGTAAGTGTTAACCTTGAGTGATAAAAGAAATAACGTTTCAAACATATTCGTGTGATAAGACCTTATGTGTTATATGCATTCCACCGCTCCCTTGATGCTGTGTTGTTATTTGGTGAAGTATTTGTGTTATGAGAAAATGAGTTAAATTGACGAAGAATGTGAAAGACTCTATATGCCCATTATTCGTGTTTGCTCTTATGTGTACTTGACGTTCTTGAATTGAGTTACTTGTTGATGAAAGTGGTATCGATGTGTAAAATGAGGAAAGGACCTGAATTATGAAATGGGGACAAGTGCCGAGTATGAAGTAACAATTGGGGCCACTAGCAGTTCTGAAATTGTAACATGAGAAATGAGATCGAATGATAAAATCTGGATGTCTTGAGTAAGACGGCCTAGGGCCGATCGGGCTGTGATCGGACACCACGCCGCACACATGGTGGTGCTGTGCTATGAGCTGAATTGGAATTGAAATAGAAATTTGTGTTGTGGAAACATGTCTCCAGGGGAGACGACCTAGCCGATCGGATAGTGATCGGACTCCGTATACCAGTACAATGGTGGTGCGAATAATGATATGTTTATGCTAGTGATGACCAAGCTAAAGTTAAAAATGATTCTCTTGAAAGATTGTGTGATTCCTTAATTGATGTTGTGATGGTTCTTATGTTTCTCATTGAATTCTTGAATTCTTCTTATTGCATTATTGATCTTTCTAAGGAGATGTGTGTTACTTCCGTATGTTGAAAATCATTAGGTTTCACTTCACCATTTCGATGTTATTGATTGTGACTGGATTGTTTATATGGATTCCCTTTTTTTTGTATGATTCTTCTGTTTTGAAAGATAATTTTTAGCTTTACATACTAGTACTATTCGACAGTACTAACGTCCCTTTAGCCGGGGACGCCACATTTTTAAATGGATGTAGGTGGTTCCATAGCAGGCATTGTTGGTTGCAGTTAGTGGCACATATTCTTTCAAGCCGACTTGGTGAGCCCGACTTCATTTCGGGGTCCTGTGTCATTTGTTTTTCATGTACTCTGTATTTTGAGGTATATCCAGAGCCTTGTTGCCGGCATTTACACATTACTCTTTAGTTGTATTTAGAGGTTCCGTAGACAGGGTGTGGGTGGTGTTTGATATGAGCTGCGGGAGTCCTTTCCCCTTCCCCAGCCTAAGCTGTAGCAGGAGCAGGTGGAATAAATCCAGCCTGAGCTAAGGTGCTGAACATGCTCATGAACTGGGCTAGAGTCTACTATAGGGCTGGTGCAGAAACAGGTACCTCAAGTGCCTGCCCTCCAGCTGGAGCTACTAGGGGCTCCTACGCCGTAGCTCGTGAGGGTGCACTAGTAGCACCACATGGATGTCCTGAATCTACCCCGATCCCGAACTCTCGCAGCTCTAGTAGGAGGCGCGGGTGCCTGATCATCAGTTCTGCCAGTATGGGTCCTCACCATCTGTGAGAAAGAATAGAATACAAAAGTTTAGAATTTTGATGTCAACAAATTTCGCACGACAAGGAATCAAAGAAGTGTAATTTTTCCTAACAGTTCCATAGCCTCCCGAAGATAAGTACAGACGTCTCTGTACCGATCGACGAGACTCTAATAAACCAGCCTGTGACTCACGACACCTAAGAACCTAGAGCTTTGATACCAACTTGTCACGACCCAAACATCCCTCCGAAATACGTCGTTATGGAACCTAGTCTCTACGTCTAGGTAAGCTTAACGAATTGTGGAAATAACAATAACGAAAATAAAACCTAACATCTAACAACAATAGATAATATAATAGTTGGTAACAATGCCGCTCGACATGTATAATTACTAATACGCCAGAAATACACAATTTTCCCAAAACCTGGAACATCGTAAGTCACAAGCTAAAGAAAGAAAATAGCATTTCTATACACCAGAGTCTAATAGAGAAAAATACAGAAAGTGTTTGACATGGGGAAGAATAGAGGGGGACTCGGAGGTCAGCGGACGCGGCGGATATACTTTGAAGTCTCCAAAGTTGTCTCTTCTTGCTGGTAATGTGGTTGATAACGAGCACCTGGACCTGCACACAAAACATGTGCAAAAGAGTACCATGAGTTCACCACAATGGTACCCAGTAAGTGCCAAGCCTAACCTCGTTCGAGTAGTGATGAGGTCAGGTCAGGCCCACTGGTATGTAATAAACAAAGCAGTAGAGTATAACAATATAATAAGAGACTGAAATTTAATGAATGTAAAACACAACGAAATGACAATACAACACATAGGGATAAACAACGGGGGGTCTCCCGATATACCGTATCGTAGTCCTAAATAAATATGCAGGGAGAACTCTCGAGGTAACGCCTCATACTTTCAAAAGTAAATATATAGGGAGAAAACCCGAGGAACCGCCTCATAGTCTCAAAAGTATATGTGCAGGGAGAACTCCCGAGGTACCGCCTCGTAGTCTCAGAAGTAAATGTGCAGGGAGAAACTTCCAAGGAACCGCCTCGTAGTCTCAAAAGTAAATGTGCAGGGAGAACTCCCGAGGAAGGGCCTCGTAGTCTCAAAAGTAAACACGCAGCTCAAACCGATAAATACAATAGGTAACAACAAGAATTATACAGTTAAGGCTGATAAAGAACATGGAAAAACAGGAAATCAACTAGGCATGATGCACAAAGTTCAAATAAGCAGTTAAAGAATGTACACATGAGATATTAGACTAAGTAGGATAACTACACATGTTGGTATAACTAAATGAAGAATGAAAACAGGTTACTACTCAGTAAAATTGTATAACTCAAATTAAAAGGAACACAGGTTGCTACTCAGTAAAATTGGGTTTTACAATAAGTATCCCGTTTACGTACTCGTCATCTCATGTACATGGCGCTCACATATCAAAATAGTACCAAATCCTAAGGGGATTTTCCCCACACAAAGTTAGGCAAGACACTTACCTCGAACCAAGCTCAGCGGATTGGTAGCGATGCCTTTTCCATGAATATCCGACTCTGAGTGGACCAAATCTTGCCAAAATCAATTACATACCATAAATATAACTATAAGAAGCTAATCTATTTAATTAAATCAAAGCTAAATCAAGTAATTAGAAAATTGCCCAAAAATCCTCCCGGGCCCACACCTCGGAATCGGGTAAAACTCACAAAACATGAATACCCATTCACTCACGAGTCCAACCATACAAGAATTACTCCAATCCGACCTCAAATCGCCTTTCAAAACTCAAAATTTTAGTCTAGGAAAATTCTACCATTTTCCCTAAAATTTCAACCTCAAATCCCTAATTAGATGATGAAAATGTTAATAGATTCATGAAATATAGTTCAATATGGGTTAGAATCACTTACCCCAACAATTTCCTTGAAGAACCTTCGAAAAATCGCCTCACATCGAGCTCTCAAAGTGCCAAAATTGAAAATGGGAATCAAAGCATCGAACTTGGTATTTTCTTCCCAGCGATTCCGCATCTACAGAGCACTAGTCGCACCTGCGATGCCGCACCTGCGGATTTTTCATCGCAAGTGCGGATATGACTTAAGGTCCAAAGTTCTGCTTATGCAGACCAGGGAACACACCTACGGGCCCGCTTCTGCGGACGACCTTCCGCATCTGCGACCCTGTCCAGGACGCCCATTATCACTTCTACGGACATTCCTCTGCATCTGCGAATGCGCAGATACGACTCCCTTCTCACACCTGCGCTCACAAACCAAGATTTACCAAACCACACTTGAGCTCCTCCTTCCGCACGTGCAAGCCTGCACCTGCGGTCTCCCCACCTCAGGTGCGAAACACCAGAACTAGAAAAACTTCAGCAATTTCCCAAGTCCAAATTCAATTCGTTAAGCATCTGAAACACACCCGAGGCCCCCTCAACCTCAACCAAACATACTCCTAAAACACCATACAAACTTAGTCGAGCCCTCTAATCACATCAAACAATAAAAACACGAATCACCCTCCGATTCAAACTTAATGAACATAAAACTTCAAAGTTCTACAATCGATGCCGAAACCTATCAAACCACGTTCGACTAACCTTAAATTTTGCACACAAGTCATATTCAACATTACGGGCCTACTAGAACTTCCGGAATCAGAATCTGACCCCGATATCAAAAAGTCCACTTCCGGCCAAAATCTCCAAAAATTTGACTTCCACCATTTCAAGCGTAAATTAGTTACAAGCCTAAATTTCACAGTCTAGACACGCTCCTAAGTTCAGAATCACCAACGGAGCTAACGGAACTGACGAAACTCAATTTGAGAGTCGTCTTCACACAGTTACCACTAAGCTTTCATTTTAGGGACTAAGTGTCCCAAAACACGCCGAAACCACGAACAAAACCTCCCGGCAAGTCACATCTACCATACTGAGCAATAATAAATCCGCTCTGGTCGCAAAACCAATAAGAGCAATCAAACATGACCGATGCACTCGGTCCACAACAAAAGAATCTTGACAGGAGCAAACACATAAACAGGGGAACTCAAGGCATCCCGAGATACGCCCATGTACGGGGAAAAATAAGAGGTCTCATAGGAATAAGTGGATCCTGGATCAAATAAGACCGATGCAACTCTATGACAGACCAGAACAATACCTGTAATGACAGAGTCGGAAGCAACTGCCTCTGTGTGAGCAGGAAGAGCATAATATATGGCTTGCTCTCCCCCTCTAGGGCGAACTTGACCTCCCCAATCTCTACCTCGAGCCGACTGAGCAAATGGGGTGGTAGATGGTGCTGGAATCATAGCCTGAGGACCTGGTGGAGCACGCGGTGGCTAAGAAGTTATAGAGGTGCACAAATCCTAAGTCTGGGGAAATCCCTCACCATATGGCGAGTGCCTCCACACTCAAAAAAATCTCTCGGAGGGCGTGGCTACTGTGACTGACTCGGGCTAGGTCTGCTGGACTGGCCACTAAAAGCACCCGTGCAGGAGGCACACTAGATACTGGCAGTGCATAATAAGGCTCCTGGGTCCTAGAAGGGGTTGGAATACCACTGGCGGCTGGTAGAGCTGAATGAACAGAGTGACTCACATAACTCTTACCATCACGAACTGCAACTGGGTGATGAGTACCACTGTAAGTACCAGACTTTCGAGAAATCTTGGCCTCCCTATCCTCTCTATCTCGAGCAAGCATGCCATCAAATCTCCTAGCAATACTTACAACCCGCTGTAAAAAAATATCCATCTCCAACTCCCTAGCCATAATAATCCGGATACTGGGGTGGAGTCCCTTAATAAACTGACAAACCCTCTCTCGAACTGTGGCAACCAAGGCTGGTGCATGTCGGTCCAAATAACTGAAGCGAACTGCATACTCTTGACACATTCATATAACCTTGGCGCAGCTGCTCAAACTCTGCATGCCATGCGTCCCTGAAGCTCTGAGTGAAAATACTCTCTCAAAAACATGTCCTACAACTGAGTCCATGTAAGTGAAGCTGCCTCAGCCAGACTACTCAACTCATAAGTACACCACCATTGATATGCTTCTCCTCTAAAGTGGAATGTAGTAAAAGAAACCCTAATCGACTCCGCTACACCCATAGTACGGAGAATTCGGCGACACTCCTCCAGAAAACCCTTAGCATCATCTGTCGCCAATCGACTGAAGGTAGGAGGGTGGTACTTCTTGTACCTCTCAAGTCTGAGCTACTCCACCTTGGAAGCTGCTGCACTAGCCTCATGCTGAACCGGAGCTACCAACTGCACCGGTATAAACTCTAGGACCTGGTCGACCTGAACTCGTTGCTCTAGGGTACGAGTTGCGGGAGTCTGTTCCCCTTCCCCAACCTGAGCTGTGGCAGGAGCAAGTGGAATAAATCTAGCCTGAGCTAAGGTGCTGAACATGCTCATAAAATGGGCTAGAGTCTCCAATAGGGCTGGTGCAACAACAGGTACCTCAGGTGCCTGCCTTCCAGCTGGAGCTACTAAGGGCTCCTCCGTCATAGCTCGTGCGGGTGCACTAGCTGCACCGCGTGGACATCCTCTACCTTTACCCCGACCCTTACCTCTCGCGGCTCTAGCAGGAGGCGCGGGTGCCTGATCATCAGTTCTGCCAGTACGGGTCCTCACCATATGTGAGAAAGAATAGAATACAAAAGTTTAGAATTTTGATGTCAACAAATTTCACACGACAAGGAATCAAAGAAGTGTAATTTTTCCTGACAGTTCCATAGCATACCGAAGATAAGTACAGACGTCTCTGTACCGATAGGAGAGACTCTAATAAACCGGCCTGTGACTCAAGACACCTATGAACCTAGAGCTCTGATAACAACTTGTCACGACCCAAACATCCCTCCGAAATACATCGTTATGACATCTAGTCTCTACGACTAGGTAAGCCTAATGAATTGCGGAAATAACAATAACGAAAATAAAATCTGACATCTAACAACAATAGATAATAGAGTAGTTGGTAACAATGCCCCTCGACATGTATGCTAACTAATACGCCAGAAATACACACTTTTCCCAAACCCGAAAAATCGTAAGTCACAAGGTACAGAAAGAAAATAGAATTTCTATACACCAGAGTCTAATAGAAAACAATACAGAAAGTGTTTGACATGGGGAAGACTAGTGGGGGACTCAAAGTTCGGCGGATGCGACAGATATGATTCGAAGTCTCCAAAGCTGTCTCTTCTTACTGGTAATGTGGCTGATAACGAGCACCTGGATCTGCACACAAAACATGTGCAAAAGAGTACCATGAGTTCAACACAATGGTACCCAGTAAGTGCCAAGCCTAACCTAGTTTGAGTAGTGACGAGGTCAGGTCAGGCCCACTTGTATGTAATAAACAAAGCACTAGAATACAACAATATAATAAGAGACTGAAATTTAACAAAAAGAAAACACATCGAAATAACAGTACAACACATAGGGATAAACAACGGGGGATATCCCGAGATACCATCTCGTAGTCCCAAATAAATATGCAGGGAGCCGAGGTACCGCCTCATACTTTCGAAAGTAAATATACAGGGAGAACTCCCGAGGAACCGCCTCGTAGTCTCAAAAGTATATGTGTAGGGAGAACTCCTGAGGTACCGCCTCGTAGTCTCAAAAGTAAATGTGTAGGGAAAAACTCTCAAGGAACCACCTCGTAGTCTCAAAAGTACATGTGCAGGGAGAACTCCCGAGGAACCGCATCGTAGTCTCAAAAGTAAACACACAATTCAAACCAATAAATACATCAGTTAAAAACAAGAATTATACAGTTAAGACTGATAAAGAACATGAAAAAATAGGAAATAAACTAGGCATGTTGCATAGAGTTCAAATAAGAAGCTAAATCACACAGACATGTCATATTAGACTAAGCATGATAACTACACATGTTGGTATAACTATGTTAAGAATGAAAACAGGTTACTACTTAGTAAAATGGTATAACTCAAACTAAAAGGAAGACAAGATGCTACTCAGTAAAATTAGGTTTTACAACAAATAGCCCGTGTACGTACTCGTCACCTCACGTACATCGCGCTCACATATCACAACAGTACCAAATCCTAAGGGTATTTTCCCCACACAAGGTTAGGCAAGCCACTTACCTCGAACCAAGCTCAATACATCGGTAACAATGCCACGAATATCCTACTTCAAATGGTCCAAATCTAGCCAAAATCAATTACATACCATAAAGCAAGAAATTAAAAATCGCCCAAAAATCCTCCCCGGTCTCACGCCTTAAAATCAGGTAAAAGTCAAAAAATATGAACACCCATTCACTCACGAGTCCAACCATACAAAAATTATTCGATTCAGACCTCAAATCGCCTTTCAAAACTCAAAATTTTAGTCTAGGAAGTTTCTACCGTTTTCCCCCAAATTTCCAACTCAAATCCCTAATAAGATGATGAAAATAGTAATAGATCAATGAAATATAGTCCAATCTGGGTTCGAATCACTTACCCAATAATTTCCTTGAAGAACCTTCGAAAAATCACCTTACACCAAGCTCTCAAAGTCCCAAATTGAACATGGGAATCAAACTCTCAAACTTGGTCCTTTCTGCCCAACATTCTGCATCTGCGGACAACCAGTCACCCCTACGATTCCGCACCTGCGACGCTGCACCGGTAGAATTTTCATCAGGTGCGGATATGACTTAAGGTCCAAAGTTTTCCTTCTGCAGACCTGGAAGTGCACCTACAGGCCCGTTTCTGCGGATGACCTTCCGCATCTGCGACCCTGCCCAGGCCGCCCATTATCTCTTCTGCGGCCAATTCTCCGCATCTGCAAATGCACAGATCTGGATCTCTTCTCGGACTTGCTATCATAAGCCAAGCTTTACCAAACCGCACCTGCGCTCCTCCTTCCGCACGTGCGAGACCGTACCTGCTGTCTCTCTACCGCAGGTGCGAACACTAGAACCAGAAAAACTTCAACAATTTCCTAAGTCCAAATGCAATCCGTTAAGCATTCGAAACACACCCGAGGCCCCCGATACCTCAACCAAACATATCAACCAGTCCTAAATCACTATACGAACTTAGTCGATCCCTCGAATCACATCAAACAATGCTAAAAACACGAATCATGCTCCGATTCAAACTTAATGAACTTGAAATTTCAAAGTTCTGCAACCGATGCTGAAACCTATCAAACTACGTCCAATTGACCTAAAATTTTGCACAGAAGTCATATTCAACATTACAGACCTACTCCAACTTCCGGAATCGAAACCGGCCTCGATATAAGAAATTCCACTTCCGGCCAAAATCTCCAAAAATTCAACTTTTGCCATTTCAAGCGCAAATCAGCTACAGACCTCAATTTCATAGTCCAGAAATGCTCCTAAGTCCAGAATCACCCAAAAGAGCTAACAGAACCGATGAAACTCCCTTTCGATGTCGTCTTCACACAGTTCCCACTACGGTCAAAATCCTAGAATTTAAACTTCCGTTTTAGGGACTAAGTGTTTCAGAACACCCCGAAACCAAGAACCAAACCTCTCGGCAAGTCACATAAGCAGAAAAAGATATGGGGGAAGATTTAAACAGGGGATATGGGCTATTACTCTCAAAACGACCGGCTGGGTCATTACATTTGGATGGTTCCCACTAATAGGGAGAGGATCAGGAGGTTCATTGATGGCCTCACATATTAGATGGAGTTTCTTATGACTCGAGAGAGGGTACCCGATGCTAATTTTGAGGAGGTGATCAATATGGCTCAGCATATAGAGATGTTCCGCAGCTAGGAGCCGGTAGAGAATGAGGCCAAGAGTCTTCATGGTTCGGGTGGTTTTAGTGGTGTTCCTTCCAGGGTTTAGTTCCACCACGGCAGAGGTCGTCCTTAGAGGCATGCTCAGCGGCTCGACCACCTCATCGTGGTGCATCAATTAGCCACGATTCTTACACTTCTCGCTCAAGTAGTCTTCATTCAGTGCACTACCATCGTAGTGTCACGACGCCAAATCCTAACCGGCCGTGATGGCGCCTATCGTGGAACTAGGCTAGCCAACTACCGCGTGTTCACTTTCCTTTTGAAAATCCCATTTAAGTTTCAAGTAATTCATAACAATATACAGAAAGTTCTTAATATAATAGGCAAACTTTATATACAGTACTGCCATCCCCAAGACCCGGAGCCAACATGTCATGAGAATCTAGTGAAATAAGCCAAAATAAAGTATTATGATACAAAACTCCGAATCAAAGATAATACAATAGGAAGGGAAAGCAGAGAGGCTGAGAATCCGGCTCCCCTGCAATATATATAAAAGCTAATGCTCGATACCTGCTCCTGAATCTGCACACAAAGGTGTAGGGAGTAATGTGAGTACGCCAACTCATTAGTAATGGAAATAAATCAAGTCTAAGTAGCAAGGAATCACATAAATATCAATGTCATCAAGTCACAATATACACAACCTTACTTTTCAATAGTATACATAGATATACGAAATCGTCATGCCTTAGAAATCAACTTCACAAAATTCCTTAAAATAATGCACATTTTTCAACAACTTTAATACAAGGATTTGGCATGCAAATGAATGTAGTAAAATCATAAGTATCCCCTCGGGAAAAAACATGTTTCATAATCATCCCTCGGGCATGCCTCACAATCCCTCAATACCTCACAATCACTCAGCACCTCACAACCACTCATGCCTTCCAATCACTCAATCACTCGCACTCGGTGCGCTCACTGGGGGTGTGTACAGACTCCGGAGGGGCTCCTTCAGCTCAAGCGCTAATATCACTCAGCACCTCACCGTCACTCTTGGCCCTCGACCACACTCATTGGAACCACTCGAAAAGCCCCTCGGGCAAAGTAATAGAACGGGGTACTCGACCCGAAAACATCATTTTAATGCTCATGTAGTGTAAATCAGGCTGAGTTTCAATTAAAACAGTATGAACAATGATGCCGAGTAAAATAATCAACAGGTAGTGAGGAAAACCGCAGTAAAACGCCCTCAAAGGGGTCTAAACAGATCGGCACGAGGCCCCAAACACGGCTTACAGTCCAAATATTTCACAAATCTTTAGAACATAATTTAACATAAGATTTTGAGTAAATATACAACTCATTAGTTGCCGCGGAGAGGACCTAGTCCAATCCAAAAATCAGTACGCGTCACATATTCGTCATCCGACATGTGCGCCATTCCAAATTCAGTGAGAAAATATGTAATCCGGGGTTCCATACCCTCAGGACAAGATTTAAGACCATTACTTACCTCTACCGGGCCACAACACTAGTCCGCTATGCCTTTGCCCCTCAAATTGGCTCTCGATTGCTCCGAATCTAGCCAAAACCAGTTCAACATCATTAATATATACTCAAGGAACACAACCCAATCGAAAATTATCAATTTAATCAAAAATCTTGAAATTCGGCCAAACCCGAGCCCCGGGCCCACATCTAGGAATTCAATAATTTTACATCCTTATAATCCTCGTCCTCCCATGATTCTATGCATACCAAGAACACTAAAATCGGACCACAATTGGCCACTCAAATCCTCAAAAGAAAAGTAAATTTTCCATGCACCCTTCTTCCCCAACTTTGGCTAAATTTCCAGAATTTTGTGGTTTAATCACTTAAGAATTGACATAGAAACGTGTTAAGAAGTTGAAATTCTTACCTCCAGATGATTTTCCTTGATTCCCATTCAATTCTCTTTCAAAAGCTCTCAAGTCCGCATGACACAATGGAGAAAATAATAACCAAATTCGCACTTCCGGCCTTTTAAACATTCTGCCCAGCTAAAATAATTTCTTCACTACGATCGCAAATTTTGGCACGCGATCGCGAAGAACAAACTTGCTGCCCCATCAATTTACCTTACGCGATCACAGACAACCTCACGCAATCGTGATTCATCAAGATGTAAACCCACGCGATTGCAAACTATTCCACGCGATCGCGAAGAACAAAGCTCAACTCACCCATGCGCCCCTTTAACTCTACGCTATCGCAAACAAGACCACACGATCACACTGACCAAACACTCATATTCACGCGATCGTAAACCATTCCACGCGATCCCGATTAACAAAAATCCTGCCTCACCAATTAACCCTATGCGATAGCAAACATCCTTACGCAATCGAGTAGAAGGAAACCGGAACCTTATACCAGCAACAATCTGCCTAGAATTCAAGCCAAAAGTTGGTCCGTTAACCATCCGAAACACACCCGAGGCCCTCGGGGCCTCAACCAAACATACCAACATATCCCATAACATAATTCAAACTTAGTCTAGCCTTCGAAACACCAAAATAATACGAGAACACCAAATTTACATCAAATTCAAGACCTAAGAACTTTGAAACTTCCAAATTTTGCCAACTACGTCGAAACCAACCAAAACACCTCCGATTAACCTAAAATTTTGCAGAGACATCCAAAATGACATTACAAAACTGTTCCAACTTCCGGAATTCCATTCCGACCCTGATAGCCTATTTTCCACTGCTGACCGAAAATCGCCAAAAACTAACTTTCGCCAATTCAAGCCTAATTCTACTCCGGACATCACAAAAATATTTCGAACACAATCCCAAGTCCCAAATCAACTAACGAATATATTCGAGCCATAAAATCTGCATTCCGAGGTCGTTTACCAATTAGTCAACTCTCAGTTGACTTTCACAACTATTAGGCTACTTTAAAAAGGCTAAATGCCTAAACTCTCACCATAACTACTCCGGACCCAAACCAACTGATCCAACACATCAAAACAAGATAGCGATACATAACAAATGCAGAAATAGGGGAAACGGGGTAAATCTCACGGAACGACCGGTCGGATCGTTACACGTAGAGTTCTCACCATGCCTCGCCCACTGATGTTTCTACGAGTAGTTCCTCTGGGTATAAGGAGAAGTTGTTCCGTCAGAGAAGGGGTTATTTCGAGTGTGGGATCTTGGTCATATCAAGAGAGATTGCCTAGGTTGTTGAGTGGGACTCCACAATAGAGTTCTCGGCTGATGGCACCAGCACAGGTAGCTACGCAACCCCCTCAGCAAGATCGGGGTGGGGCTCAGTTAGCTAGAGGTCACCCTAGAGGGGGAGGACAATCAGGTGGCGGTCAGGACCGATTCTATGCTCTTCCATCCAGACCAGATGCCATTGCTTCAAATGCAGTGATCACATGTATTGTCTCAGTTTGTCACAGGGATGCCTCTGTATTTATTGACCCTGGTTCCACTTATTCATATGTCTTATCATATTTTGCTCATTATCTGGATATGCCCCGTGAGTCCTTAGTTTCATTGGTTCATATCTCTACACTGGTGGGCGATGCTATTGTTGCGGACCATGCATATCAGTCATGTGTAGTGACTATTGGGAGTTTGGAGACTAGAGTTAACCTCTTATTGCTTAGTATGGTCGATTTCGATGTGATCTTGGGTATGGGTTGTGTTACATCCCGTATTTTAATATTATGATAAGTCATAGTAATCCATATGTGCTTGAAGGTATTAAGACTATTCATGAGATTATAAAGGATTTGTCACTATGTTATTATAAGACCCCGTAAGTTTAACAACATTGATACCATTATATACATTTAATATGATATTTGGAGTCGAACATTTTTGTAAAAAAAGTTTGAAAAATATGATTTTATATAGTTATTAATATTAATACTTTCGAATATGCTTTAAATTATATACATAATATGAGAAAGTTTATGACATTTTCTTTATTGTAAAGATATGAATTATATTTTTCACAAGAAAAAAAGGTTATCTTTTTACCATTTTAAGAATTAAGCGTACGGAAATTTGTACTCTTTATATGATATTAGAAAAATTAGAAGTTGAGAATATATATATATATATTTTTTTTACATGGATGTTTTAATGAAATAATAATGTATGTATTGATTTTATATGTTACCACATGACCATGATAGTAAAGTATATTATAGTAAGGTGTATAAAGTATCTTAAAAGTGAGTAGTATTTTAAGTAATTTGGATAATTCTTAATTATGTGGGTAATTGGTTAATTTTTGGTTAATGAGAGATCAACTATTTAAATAAGGATAAGACTAACCCTCCCCCTCCACGTAGCAACACCCCTCTAATCCTATGTATGACTCTTAGGTCATTAATCTAGGTGGCAAGAATAGAGATGTGAATTGGACAGGTCTTATAACCTAAGTCATATATATCATTTTAGAAGGAGAATCATTATATGTCTTAAAGACATAAGAACCACCTATCCGTTGATATAACATGAAAATTTCAAGGATCTGTAGGAATTCAAGTATGATATTCCATAGCGTCTTCAACGCTTCATGACCCGATATTTCAGAGCACCTTAATTAACGTGAGATTTTATAATATTAAGGGAGTACTGTGTAATCTTTCTTGAGAGAATCGACTCAGGTATGCGAAGGTTATCCCTTCTTTCTTATGGCATGATCCATGTAACAATACGTAAATGTAATGTTGTTTCATAAATGTTTCTACTCTTAGCAGATAAGGATGTATATGTTAGTTATTCCTGTAAAATGATATTCAAGCATGTCTAAGTATGTCCCTAAATCCCTAATGAGGTATATAATAGAGATATTAATGTTTATAATATAGTGATACATGTACATGCATCGTCATGCATTTACCACCGGGCTGGTCGGGAAGTTACCACCGGCTGGGAAGTCATGCATATTCATTTACAACCAAGCTACGATCCGTCGGGCAGTCATGAATTTACCACCGAGCTATGGCCGGTTGGGTAGTTACACATTTACCACCATGCTACAGCCGGTCGGGCAGTTACCACTGATCAGTTGGGCAGTCATGCATCATACAATATGGATTATAGTCTCAAAGAGAAGCATTGTATATATAGGAGTATAATAAGTATGCATATACGGTGGCACTTCAGCGATTCAGGTTGATTCTTATATGTCTTTAAATAATGTTGACTTATTGTTATATTTCAATTCTACCTTACATACTAAGTACATTATTCATACTGACGTCTTTTTGTTGGGGCTGCATGTATATATAAATAGTTTGACGAGCCCTCATAGTAGATGATATTGGAATTCAACGAAGGATCGGTAGACTCCACCTCATTTGGAGTGCAGCCGACTCTATGCGTCATCGTGTCAGAGTTTTGCTACAGATTATGGGCAGGCCGATACCCTGTCCCATTTGATATCGCATAATCTTAGAGGCTTTGCAGACATAGGTTTATTTTGTATAGTATGTCAAAGGCCTTGACGGTCTATATGTATTCATGTTCTAAGAAAACTGGTTCAGTGATACAGCATTTGCCCACTTATAGTCATACATTATGAGTTGTGACCATGTTGGCCCATGATATTTAGGACAAAAAAAGAGTTACAGAGTGGTTCGCTCAGGCCAGTGCAACACCGGGTGCCAGCCATGCCTCCCCAGGTTTGGGGCGTGACAGATTGGTTGTCTCCATGTCATGCTGTTCTAGATTGCCACGCTAAGACCGTGACATTGGTGATGCTGGGATTGTTGAGGATTGAGTGGAGAGGTTTTATAGACTATGTTCCCAGCAGAGTGATTTCATATTTGAAGGCCCAGTGGATGGTTGGGAAAGGGTGTTTATCTTATTTGGCCTTTGTGAGGGATGCTAGTGCTGATGCTCCCACAATTGATTCTGTTCCGGTGATGCGGGAGTTTCTAGATGTGTTTCCTACAGACCTGCCAGGCATATCGCCCAATAGGGATATTGACTTGGTGCTGGTCACTCTACCCATTTTTATTCCACCGTATCGTATAGCACCAGCTGAGTTGAAGGAATTGAAGGAGCACCTTCAGGAATTCCTTGATAAGGGGTTTATTCGGCCTAGCATGTCAACTTGGGGTGCACCAATTCTTTTTGTGAAGAAGAAGGATGTTACTATGAGGATGTGCATTGAGTATAGGCAGTTGAACAAAGTTACAATCAAGAACAAATATCCTTTGTCACGTATTAATGATCTGTTTGACCAGCTTCAGGGAGCGAGGGTGTTCTCCAAGATTGATTTAAGGTCTGGGTATCACCAAATGAAGAACTCGGATATTCTAAAGACAACATTCAGGACCTGTTAAGGGCATTATTAGTATTTTGTGACGTCTTTTGGGCTGACCAACGCCCCAGCAGCGTTCATGCATCTGATGAACAATGTGTTTCAGCCTTATGTCGACTCATGTTTTATAGTGTTCATTAATGATATCATGGTGTACTCTCGTAGCCAGGAGGATCATGCCCAGCAATTGAAAATTGTGTTGCAGTGGTTGAGGAAGGAGAAACTTTATGCCAAGTTCTCGAAGTATGAGTTTTGGCTCAGTTTAGTGGCATTCTTGGGGCACATGGTGTCCAGTGAGGGTATGGAGATTGCGAGCTTTCTTGGCTTGGCTGGTTATTATCGTTGCTTTGTGGAGGATTTCTCATCTATTACATCACCCTTGACCAAATTAACCTAAAAGGGTGCTCCTTTCAGGTGGTCGGATGAGTGCAGGGAGAACTTTCATAAGCTCAAGATTGCCTTGACCACAACTCCAGTACTAGTTTTGCCTTTAGCTTCAGGCTCATACACTCTATATTGTGATGCTTCTCAGATTGATATTAGGTGTGTCTTGATGCAGGAGGGTAGAGTGATTGCTTACGCTTCGCGCCAGTTGAAGCCGCATGAGAAGAACTATCCCGTTCATGATTTGAACTTAGATTCCATCATTCATGCATTGAATATTTGGAGGCATTATATCTACAATATGTTTTGTGAGGTATTTACGGATCATCAGAGTCTCCATCACTTGTTCAAACAAAAGGATCTAAATTTGAGGCATCGGAGATGGTTAGAGCTGCTAAAGCACTATGACATCACTATTCTGTATCATCCCAGGAAGGCCAATGTGTTAGTCGATGGCTTGAGTAGAAGGCGGTGAGTATGGGTAGCCTTACATTTATTCCTGTTGGTGGGAGACCTCTTGTAGTTGGTGTTCAGTCCTTGGCCAACCGATTCGTGTGAGATTGTATATTTCAGAGCCTAGTCGGGTTTTAGCTTATGTTGTTTCTCGATCTTCCTTATTTGATCACATCATAGAGTGCTAGTATGATGATCCTCATTTGTTTGTCCTCAAGTACATAGTTTAGCAAGGTGATGCCAGAGATGTGACTATTGGGGAGGATGGGGTATTGATGATGCAGGGTCGGATTTGTGTGCCCAATGTGGATGGGCTATGTGAGTTGATTCTTATGAAGGACCACATTTTGCGGTATTCCATTCAATCCGGGTACCGCAAAGATGTATCAGGACTTGAGGCAACACTATTGGTGGAGGAGAATTAAGAAGGATACCGTCCTTCGCTTCAGGGCCTGTCCCTCGGTTGGGGTTTGTAGCTCGGTGCCTTAACTGTCAATAGGTGAAGTATGAGCATCAGAGACCGGGTGCATTGCTTTAGAGTATAGCGATTTCAGAGTGGAAGTGGGAGAAGATCACCATGGACTTCGTAGTTGGGGTCCCACAGGCTTCGAGGAAGTTTTATGCTATTTGGGTTATTATGGATCAGCTGACCAAGTTCGCGCACTTCATTCCAGTTGGTACTACCTATTCTTCAGAGTGGTTGGTTGATATTTACATCCGAGAGATTTTCCGCCTTCACGATGTCCTATTTATATTTCATTTCAGATCGAGGCACATAGTTTACATCATAGTTCTAGAGAGCACTATAGCGAGAGTTGGGCACCCAGGTTGAGTTGAGCACAACATTTCACCCTTAGACGGATGGACAATCTGATCGCACTATTCTGCCACTCGCGGAGTTTTCCTACAACAACAACTACTAGTCGAGCATCCAGATAGCTCTGTATGAGAATTTTATGAGAGGCGGTGTAGATCTCCGGTGGGTTGGTTCGAGCGGGAGAGGCTAGGCCTTTGGGTACTGACTTGGTTCAGGATGCACTGGATAAGGTTAAATTGATTTAGGATCAGCTTCGCACGGTCCAATCGATACAGAAGAATTATGTCGACAGGAAGGTCATGATGTTGCTTACATGGTTGGGGAGAAGGTTCTGTTGAAGGTTTCACCCATGATGGGTGTTATGAGGTTCGGAAAGAAAGGGTAGTTGAGCCCTCGGTACATTGGGCTGTTTGAGGTACTTCGAAGGTTTGGGGAGGTGGCTTACGAGCTTACCTTTCTACCTAGTTTATCGGGTGTGCATCCAGTATTTCATGTGTCTATGCTCCAGAAGTATGTTGGTGATCCGTCTGATGTTTGGGATTTTAACACGGTTCAGCTGGATGGTGATTTGACTTATGATGTGGAGCCGGTGGCTATTTTGGGTCGGTAGGTTCATAAGTTAAGGTCAAATGATATAGCTTCAGTGAAGGTGCAGTGGAGAGGTCAGCCAGTTGAGGAGGCTACTTGGGAGACCGAGCGGGAGATGCAGAGCAGATATCCACACCTATTTGAGACTCCAGGTATGTTTCTAGACCCGTTCGAGGATGAACGTTTATTTAAGAGGAGGAGGATGTAACGACCGACCGGTTGTTTCTAGAGTTGTAGCCCCGTTCCCCAATTTTCTACTCATTTTATGCTTTATTGTTGTTTTATGACTTATTAGGGTAGTTGGTCCGGGTCCGAAAGGATTTTGGAATGAATTGAGACACTTATTCTCACCATTGAAAGCTTAAGTTAGAAAAATTGACCAGATGTTAACTTATGTGTGAACAACCCCGGATTCGAGTTTTGATACATCCGTTAGATCCGTTGAGTGACTTTGGACTTATGAGCGTGTCTAGATTGTGATTTAAAGGTCCATAGTAGAATTAGGCTTGAAATGGCGAAAGTTGGAATTTTGGAAAGTTTGACCCGGGGATGGACTTTTTGATATCAGGGTCGGATTGGATTTCTGGAAGTTGGAGTAGGTGCATGGTATCATTTGTGACTTGTGTGCAAAATTTTGAAGTAAATCAGATGTATTTTGATAGGTTTCGGCGTCGTTTGTAGAATTTAGAAGTTTCAAAGTTCATTAGGCTTGAATTAGAGTGTGATTCGTGATTTTGATGTTGTTTGAGGTGATTTGAAGGTTCGACTAAGTTCGTATGAAGTTATGGGACTTATTCGCATGTTTGGTTGAGGTCCCAAGGGCTTTGGGTTGATTTCAAGAGGTTAATAGATCCATGTTTGAAGTTGAAGAGCTGCTGAAGTTTGAGGACTACTGGTGTAATCGCACCTGCGGAGTGGGCACCACATGTGAGAACCCGCAAAAGCGTGACGGGAGCCGCAAAAGCGGGCAAGTTTGAGATGAGCAGAGGTCGCAGTTGCAAAGATTCTCCCACACCTTCGTGGTCGTAAAAGCGGGGCGACGGTTGCAGATGCGGGCCTATGCGCATGTGCGATGGACTGTTCCGCACCTACGATTGCGTAGATGCGGTCCAATGCTCGCAGGAGCGGAAGCACTTGGGTTAGTGAATTCCGCAAAAGTGAAGATTTAACCGCAAAAACTGTTCCGCAGGTGCGCAGTAGTGGCCGCAGTTGTGAAAAGTCTAGGCAAAGCCTATATATGCGAAGTTTTTTAAATTTTCACAATTTTTAACATTTTGAGCTCGGATTTTGGAGATTTTTGAGGTAATCTTGAGGTAAGTTCCTTGTGTTCATCTTTATTCAATAATTATGTTTCCTCACTGATTTTCTATCTAGTTGGTGTGTTTTTGAGGTGTAATTTGGGGATTTGAGTGGCGATTTTGTAAACACTCGTAAAATTTATTGTTTAAAATAATACCCGAATAAGCCCCCAAGTTATTATAACTGTAGAAATTCTTAAAATAGGCGTATTTTTCAGTAAAAAGTACCCCAGAATTTGAAAGATGAATTTTCCAGAAACTTGGGCATTATGTGACGCACTATGCAATTACATAACGTGTATGCGGACCGCATGATGGTCGCATACATGGGCAGAATCACTGCCCAATTTGAGGACAACTATGCGGCCCAAAATGCGATCGCATGCTGGTTATGCGGACTGCTTGGTTGTCACATTCTTGGCCATTGATTTTTGTGAGGGAGGTTATGCGACGTACTATGCGATCGCATAACTTGCATGCAGATCGCATAGTGGTCGCATACCTGCACAGTGTATTTTAAATGTTGGCCCATCTTGAGGGCCATTCTGTGGTCAATTCTGCGGACCGCATATCAGGAATGCGATCGCATTCCTGATCGCATTCCACTGTCGGGCTCCTAGTTTTCTAATTTTAAAACCCGACCCCTAGTTCATTAAAACACTCTCCCCTTCATTTTTTACTGATTTCTGAGCAAAAATAGAGAGAAGGGAGAGAGGGTTCTTGGGAGAGAAAGTTCTTCTTCATCAAAATTGATTCTTCAAAGTCGCTCAAGCCCGAAATCTATCGAGTTAGTGTTATGTTCTTCACTCAACGAGGTAAGTCTTCACCCCATTTTCCCCCTAAAGTTCTCAGATTTTAATTAAGAATAAAACACATAGGATGGTTCTTGAAAATGTAGGTCAAACCCATGCATGCATGTGAGTAAAATAGGTTGGGGTAAAATACACATAGAAGGGGTGGTAATCTAATGGGGTCACCTAACGTTCGATAAAATGCTTAAAAGAGTTCAAATTGTATGCATGATTTCCAATTCTGAGTTGAATATGTTTAATTGTGAACTAGATTGACGGTACTAGTCGACTAGGTGATTTGTGAGTAAAAGTTAAAAAGAAATTCCGACCCGAGGTATGTATGGCTAACTTTAATCTCCGTAAAACCTTGTTGGTGCCGGAACAGTCGCTACGTGTTAGTTGTCTGGGTATGTGCATATTGGGTGTTCTAAATATGTTAAGGCATGATGCCCTACTCTCTGACTGTCTAGCTAAAATTCATGTATTTTGCTATTCGGAATCATGAAAAAGTGATTTACTTGTGAATGTTTTGCCATGTGTAAGGTTGGTTAAGTACCCTAATATGCCGGTATGAAAGATTGGTAAGAAATCCAAGTATGCGAATATGACAGTGCTAAGAGCTGTGAAATGATATGATAAATAGGAATTGTGGTTGATTCAGTCGTACTATACTGATTGTGGAAATGTCTTATTTGACTCGTTGTTTTGGGCAAGATCTGTTGTGACTTGAAATCGTATGGGTGATTGGTTGTATTGAGATTGTGTCCTTATGATGAAATCCTCTATGATTGAATTTTAAATTGAAAATGTTGATATGAAATGTGATTGTCTGGTGGGATCGGGTTGCGCGCCGCAACACGAAGAAATAAGGGTGGGTGAGGTGATAAGGGTGGACGAGGTAATAAGGATGGAATTTGATCACGTTAAAATGAAGAATTCATGGAATTCTTGAATATGGTGTTGCTGGAAAGGAAAAAGGGGAAATCTGTGGAACTTGGGATTTTGATTGTTTCTGTTTCTGAGCAATGCTTGCTGATTCTATTACTGTCTCTTATCTGTGCATTGCTGATCTTACTTAGAGTAAAGTTTGTTCTTTTATAGGTAGTAAAGGGTTTGTATATTTCTGGTATTGTAGCTATTTCTTCTCCTGTAGATGTATATACGGTACTAAGTAGTCCGTAATTGTAACAAGTGTTTACTAGGTTTGCACTAGTTCCTGGTTGTGCTATAAGGCGGTTGTAACCTTGTAGTGGTTGAGTTATATAGTCTTCTGCTGGGTTTTTTGTAGTTTTGGATCTTGGATTTAGGTTTAGAAAAGTCTCTAGTTTGTGGATATTTTCGATATATGACCTGGTTATATGATTGTATGTTTGTTTATCTTGGTTCAGGCTATCTTTGTAGGTGTTTATTTGGGGTGATATGTATAATGGGTCTTTTCTTATTTTTGGTATAAATGGTTTGTCGAATACTACATTCATATTTGAATTATTATACCTTGGCTTGCTAGTTCCTGCTGCTGATGTGTTGTTAGATGTTGTCGTTGTACCTGAAATACTAGATTTTTTGTTAGATTGAGTTTTTAGGTGTTTCTCATCGTCAGCTTTTAGCTCCGCATATTTTAAGTCATGCTGCTGACTTAGCTCCGCGTTTTTAATGTCACGCTGCTGACATAGCTCATTCTGTTCTATCTTTTGCAGTCTCGTTCCTATACTGTCCACTTGCAAGGAAAGTGTAGTAAGGATTGAGAGTATATCTGGAGTGTTATCTTCTGTTTGAGTACCTTTGTCTTGATAGGTGATCTGCAATCACATTCTTGTTAGTTGAAATTAATTCAATTGTAAATGCAAAGTTTTGTATGTTCAATACAAGTCTCCGTATTTCTTTTGTAGTAACTGAATCCTGTATTTTTCTTGTAAGCCACCACTTAACTTGTGTATTATCCGTTCTTACAATAAATTTGTTATAAACGATATATGGCTCAAATGCTAACAAACATTTATATTATCCAAATAGTTCTTTTCTATTTATCTCCCATTTTAATTGTGGTTCCGTATAAGACCCTGAATAGTACCTGCGCTGATGTTCTATTTTTTCTTTATCATATTTATATTTAAGAACCCCCCCATAGCTATGATTGCTTGAATCTGTTTCTACTATATAGGTAAATTTTTTATTTTCATCTGGAAAATATAATTTTGGT